>JBAMBL010002639.1:0-19902 GCA_037043405.1 Drosophila subquinaria
TAAAAAACCAATTATTATTATAAATTATTATGATTTAAAATTAAATTTAATATAATACAAATAAATCTTATTTTAAGAGTATTATTATTATATTAACATAGAGCTAAAAAATATATTTTTTGTAAATTTTGTAATATTATTAAAGCGCATTAAAATGTCGGTGCCTTAAAAGTCAAGTTGCCTTTTGTTTTATTATGCTCTATGCTGTCTTTCAGTTTAAGTTTATAATCAGCCAGCGAGCCAAGTTGGGATTTATTAAGTTTTTGTGTTGGCTTTGGTCGGAACTTAGCAGAGCTGTGGCTAAAAGTAATTTGTGTGAAAGTGCAAGTGACTTTTATTTGATGCGACACCGAGAACTGTTGCAGTTGGCAAATCCGAGGGGCGGAAGTAGAAGATTTAAGGAAAAGGGCAGCTCAGATAATTGAATTGTTTTCAGTGTGCAAGTGCAAGTGGAGTTAGATGGGGCAGTGGCAGCTTGGTAATAGGAATTGTTAAGTCTGCAAAGTAATTCGAAAGGGGAAAAATATTATGACAACTTAAGCTTTCATATTGGAGAAAAGAACACCAAACATTTTTCAATAAAAATATATATTTTATTGAAAGTGCTGCAATGAGTTTGTAATGTGAATTAAAGTTTTTCAGGATCAAAGATTTTTCCTTTAACTGAGTATCTCTTAAAATAGGAAAAGAAATTGCAAATTGTAGTTGACAATCAATTGTCAATGACTCAGGTTAATGCATAGTAAATAATCTCTACAAATTTAAGTCCATAAGGATGTTTAGAGTTTGCAGTGAAGAAATGTGCAAAACTTTATTTGCATTTTATGCTGTTAAAAATGTTAACAGCATATAAAAATGTTATCTTAAAGACTGTAAATTAAATTTAAATTTTAGGCCGTCATGAAAAGTTAACAGCAAACATGAAAATTTTAGCTAATAGTCTGTTACATTTTATTTATTTATTTGTGTTAACAAGCAAATATAAATATGTTAGCTTATAGACTGTTAATATAATGTGAATTTCAGGGCGTTAAGAAATGTTTACAGCTTTATAAATATGCATGTTAGCTTATAAACGTTAATTTAATTTACATTTCCTGTAAAATTCATTCAATTTCAGGGCTCGATTGGGTTATCAGACTGCATCAACTTAAGCAGATGGGCCATGGAATGTCGAAACACATGTTCAACAGCAGCTCAGACACACCTCGACAAACATGGGGCAATCGTAGGCTCCATCTGGCAATGGGTGTCCCTACTGGTACCAATCTGCAGCCATGTCAGAGGCAGGCCAATTGTTGTTTTTGTTGTTGTTGTTGTTGCTTCTGCTGTTTCAGGCCCAAAGGCTAAACGTTGAATGGCAAATCGAAAAAAAAAGAAAACGTAGCATAGAATTGAAGGCAGACAAAAGCGAATCGGAAACGGAAGTTGCATGTGCAAAATGTCCGCTCTGTTGTTGTCGTCGTCGTCGTCGTCGTTGTTCGTTGTCAGTGTCAGTGTCGCCCCCTTCTGTGCGGTTGCATTGTTCAGTTGGCTTCAATTTTCTTATGCCAGTGACTCTGGGCTTGGCTTTCTTTTCAACAGTTAACTGAAATTGACAGTCTTTGCCCTGTTGTGCCAAAGCAAAGAGACGATCCCAGTCTGTTCCGACTGTCAATGCTATCTAGTCAGCCCTACTATTCCATGGCTTTGGCAAATGAGATTTTCAATATTATGACAAGCTGCCTATAATGCTTGTTTAGTTTTTGCCGTATTTAAAACACATTTAACTGTCGTTGATTGCCTGAAATGCATTTGGTAAATTAGTTTGTGACCAAGACGCAGGCCACAAGCTGCCAATTGTTCGTTGCCAGTTGCCCGTTGCTCGTTGCCACTTGTCCATTGTCCAAATAATGTTGCTTGCAATTTGCAGCAACTTGGCAATTAAATGTTTCATGTTTAAGAGACAATGACAACAACCACACACACATTCCACACACACACAATGAATGTTCGGTGGTGCTCCCAATGTGTCTGCCTGTCGTCGCCTATAAATTTTTGATTGCCTTTGTTGTTGGCATTGTACTGAAAAATGGCATTTCATTTGCGTTTTGCGTTTGCGTTTCGTTTGCTTTTTTGTGCAGCACGCGCTTCGAGCGCCGACTGAATTTTACGGCTCGTTGCTTGGCATGGCACTGCGGTTGCCTCCTGTTCCTCTTCCTGCCCCTTACTCTTCCTCTTTCTACGTCCTCCTCCTTCGCAGCTTTAACAAGCTCAACGCGCTGCCAGCTGTGGGCGGTCAACAGACACATTTCAATAATTGTGCAACAACTGGAAGCGATTATGCAATTTCATCAGACCGAAAGACACACTGCCACATCGAGATATGGCTAAAAAAAGCAAAAGGGAGTGTCAAAACTAGACGAATTCTTAATGCTCTACAGTTGGTGATCAGATCATTAATGGTTTTAGATGATTGGCTTAAGTATTTGGCTTTCTTAAATTTATAGGCGAGAAGAATTTTCTTTGCTTAACATTAAAAATCTCAATTTTGATGTTTATTTTATAATTTATATTTTTAACATATTCAAAACGTATCGCATAAACATCTAGCTAGTGATTTTGACTCAAGTTCGGAATTGCTGAGTCAATTCAATTTTAAGTCTATACCAAATCGACGCATTGATGATGCTCATTTATCTGTTCCTTCTAATAATAATTCTGAACTACATTCTCTCAATTCGCTCAATCCTATATTAGATGTATCCTCTACCCTTTCTTTATCCCCTTCTCCAAGTATTTACTCAAATCGATCTTCAACTCCAACCTCATCACTTGATGCATCCGCTCCTCCATCTGCTGATTTAAATTTGGTTGCTGGAACTGCGGTAAGGGACTCTGGCCGTAGGAGGAAATCCTCCCGCACCACTGCTCCTCCCGCAACAGTGATTAACGTTGTACCCCCAACTCCTCCTATTCCTCCTACATTGTCAGTTGTAGCACCCCGTCGACAAGTTTTTGTGTCTAGACTTTCGTCTGACACAACTTGTGAGTCTGTAGCAACCTATATAGCCAGCAAATCTTCTGCAAAAGTATCCATTACTAAATTTAATTTCTCTTCACCACGTGAAATTTCATCTTTCAAAATTAGTGTCTCTAACGATGATTTCCCTACTTTATGCGATTCAAATTTTTGGCCGCCTCTTATGATTGTTCATGAGTTCAAGGCAAAAAAGCGAACGCATCCTTCATCTATAACTCTTCCTAATAACAATTCTTCCAATACTTCTCCAAAAAACTAGATTATCTTAATATACAATATCAAAATGTTAGAGGTCTTCTTTCAAAACTCCAACAATTTTATTTAAGTAGTTTTTCTTTTGAGACTGACATTATAGCTTTTTCCGAAACTTGGTTAAATTCCACTATCTCTGATAGCGAAATTTTTTCAAGTAATTTTGTAATGTATAGAAAAGACCGATCGATTCGACGCGGTGGTGGTGTCTTAATTGCTGTCAAATCTACTCTTCACTCTGAACTAATACTCCTTAACTCTTCTCCCGATGCTGAAATAGTTGCTGTTAAAGTAGTTCTTTCTACATCTTCTCTTTACATAATATGTTCTTACATTCCTCCTTCTTCTGACATACAAGTCTATATGCAACATATAAACTGTATTAACGAAGTATTTTCCCAAGCGCGTGACAATGATGCTGTCGTTGTGTTGGGTGATTTTAACTTGCCCTCCATCGAATGGTCATTTTTCAGCTGCGCAAACTACCTAACTCCATCCTCTCAACATGACTTTTTAGATCGTATATTAGACTTTCCACTTTTTCAAATAAACTCAATCACTAATAGTTTAAATAGAACCTTAGATCTTGTTTTTATTAACGACTATCTTAACGCTTCTATCACCAGGTCAATGCCCTTATCTGTGCCTGAAGATCTTTATCATCCCACTCTAGAAATTTCCCTCTGTGTACTTAAACCTTTTACCTCACCCGCACCTACATCCTCTGAGCCCCATCGTTGCTTTCGCAAAGGTAATTATACTTTGCTTAATCAACTGATTTCTGCAACTGATTGGTCCTCAGTAGACAATGCAGTTGACATTGATAATGCTCTAGACTCCTTCTATTCAAAATTAAACTCCTTATTAGACATTACTATTCCTAAGTCTTATCGATCGGCCACTTCTGCTAAGCCTCCATGGTTTACCTCCAGACTCTCAAACTTAAAAAATATCAAATCTAGATGTTTTAAAAAGTTTAAGATGTCTGGTTCTAGCCATGACCTATCTAAGTATTCTATCGCTAAATCTAATTTCTTCCTGCTTAACACTCAATGCTATTCTGATTATATTGTGCGCTGTAAAAGTCAATTTGCATATAACCCTAAATTATTTTATTCATTTGTTAATTCCAAACGTAAGTCCTCACGTCTTCCTTCTTCTTTTTTCCTTGGCTCTGAAAAAGCAGGTAATGACTCAGCTGCTGCTGATCTATTTGCCAAATTTTTTCAATCAACATATTCTCCCATTCTAACAGCTAATTCTCCATATCCCTATAGTATTACTTCTTCTTCTTCTATTATTTTTTCTCCCCTGATCTCCGAATCCTCTCTATTATCTGCAATTAGGTCCATTAAAGTTTCCTACTCCCCTGGACCTGATAATATCCCAAGTTGTGTATTGAGAGAATGCAGTTCTTCTTTACTCTATCCTTTACTTAAACTCTTTAATCTTTCAATTACCACCGGGGTATTTCCATCTCTTTGGAAAGAATCTTTTATTATACCCTTGCATAAAAAAGGTGGTAAGTCTGATGTTTCTAATTACAGAGGTATTGCAAAATTGTCGGCTATTCCAAAGCTTTTTGAGAAAATTATCTCAGCAAATTTGCAACATCTCTGTAAATCTGTCATCTCTCCCTTTCAACATGGATTTATCAAGTGTCGGTCTACTACGACCAACTTGCTGGAATTTTCATGCCTAATTAATGATGCATTCCAGAGGAAAATGCAAACTGATGTCATTTATACTGATTTCAGTAAAGCATTTGACTCTGTGAATCATGATCTTCTTCTTTTTAAACTTAGTTGTATTGGATTCCCTTCTTCTTTACTTTTCTGGATATCTTCTTATTTAAAGAGTAGAACCCAGAAAGTCATTCTCAGATCTACTAAATCTAAACCTGTCTTTGTAACTTCTGGTGTGCCTCAAGGTAGCCACCTTGGGCCCTTGTTCTTTACCCTGTTTATTAATGACCTTCCATCTATTTTATCACACTCTCGCATACTAATGTATGCGGATGATGTAAAGCTTATTCTGTCTTTTAGTGATCCTGTTCAACAAGTTCTTCTTCAAAATGATTTAAACTCTATGCAACTTTGGTGCTTGGCTAATCATCTTCCTCTAAATTGTTCTAAGTGTATGTTTATGTCTTTTAGTCGTTATAAACCCTTTCTTGGTACTTATACGATTGATAATGTTGAATTACAACGTATATTCACCGTAAAAGATCTGGGTGTTCTGTTTGATTCTAAACTTAACTTTAATCTACATATTTCCTCTATCATTAATGTTGCTAAGGGCGTGCTTGGATTCATAAAGCGTTGGTCGAAAGAATTTAACGATCCTTTCACTACCAAACTCCTTTATGTATCCCTAGTACGTCCTATTCTGGAATATTGCTCCTGTATATGGTCCCCTCAATATATGAACAATGTTGTTCGTATTGAGTCGATACAGAAGCAATTTCTTCTCTTTGCTCTACGTAGTTTAAATTGGGATCCCAATCTTCGCTTACCATCTTATTCAAGTAGACTTTTATTAATAAACCTTCCTTCCCTATCTGATCGTAGAAAAACTCTTAGTGTAGTTTTTATACATAAGCTAATTAATGGCGATATAGATTCCTCTTTTCTTTTAAGTCGTCTTAACTTTTCTGTTCCTTGTAGGCGTACTAGAAATTATCTTCCATTATCACTTCCTACTTGCACCACTGATTATGCTTTGCACAATCCTTTTCGCGTCTTATGCACCTGCTATAATTCTGTTTTTCATGTGTTCTCTTCGGAACAATCTCTATCTTCTATTAAGCTTTCTATTCTCTCCCATCTCAGGTTGGCTTCTGGCCAATCCTAACTGTGTGTTTTTCACTTCCATTTCTGTCTTTATCTTATTTCATTACTCTCTCTCATACTCTTCTCTATTGTATCTATACATTGTATATTTTTCTACTTCCTATGAAACTTGCAACCAACCCCAGCTGTGACCAGGGGCATAGCTTGCCGGACCGGCTAATAAACTTCCCCCATCGGGTTGCATTTTTCATCCTTACTCTAGCTTTAATTATATATTAAGTCTATTCTATTTATTTTTATTTTATTTTATTATTATTATTTACTATATTTTATTTATGTTTTTTTTTTATTTTGTAATTCTTCTTTCTTTTCCTAACTTTATTTTGCTTCTCTTTCTATCCAGAATTAGGCTCTAATAACGCCACTGACAGTCCTTGGCTGTGAATAGGGGCATAGCTCGCCGGACTGGCAAATAAAATTCCCCCAACGTGTCGGTGGTGTTATTAGACTAAAATTGTAATTCTTTTAGGCTTTCTTTTCTTTATATCTACTTTTAATATTGTTATATCTATTGTAATTATTAATATTAATATATATTGAACATGTTTCATCTATGTATTAATTAGAGGCATGATGTATTATAACTTTTAGATTTACTTAGTTTTCAAATGTTTTACATATTCCCTTTTTACAATTTGCGAAAGAGAAGAAAATTGTGCTCAAATTGAAAAGGTTGAAAAAATATATGTTTTTTACTCTCTATTTTAAGTGCAGAAAAATAATAAAAATTAAAAAAACTAACTAAATAAAAATTAAAAATTCTTTTCTATTTGTTTGACATTCTTTTTCATTTAATGAAAATGAAATTGTTAATCTTATAGCATTTTATTTTATAAATGTTAAATCAATATAGACTTTAAGGAAATGAAAACTGAAAAATTGGAACATCTAAGTAAATATTAAAAATAATTTTATTTTTTTTAAGATTCTATTCTATAAAATGAAAATTAAATTGTAGATTTTATTACACATTTTATTTTGTAGACTTTCAGCAAAATAGAAATAAAACTGAAAAATGAAACATTTAAGTAAATATTAAAAATGATGTTCAATAATTTTTTTAAGATTCTATTCCATTAAAATAAAATTATATTGTTGATTTTATTACACATTTTATTTTATAGAATTTAAGCAATATAAACTATGCAAAAATTAAAACAATTTGAATCAGAATATTTTATTTATTCTTAAAATAGAAGAATCGAAATAGTTTAATAATAAATGGAGAGTTTAACTAAAAAGTAAAAAATCATTTTATTTTAGTTTTTTCATTGAATGAAAATTTAATTATTGATTTTATTACGAATTTTATGTCACAGATTTTAAGCAATACTTTGCAGAAACTAAAACATAGCTCAACAATTTTAATTAGAATATTGTGTTGCAGAAAGAATAGCTATAAGCTATATTACTTTTCGCAAAAAGAGTATTAATAACACGTCTGTGGCTTTGTATGAGTTTTTATATTTTAATATTGATGCTGTTGTAGTTTTGGCAATGGGTATGGGAGTGGAAAATGGGGGCTGTTTGGAAGCTCTGGCTGTTATATTATATCTTGGGCTATACATCTGCTGAGCTGATATGGCATTTGTCATGGGAAAACGAGTTTTATTTGTATTTGTGCCATGCCTGATATGCTGTCAGCTGTCTCTCTCTCTTTCTCGTTCACTCTCTCCCTCTCTCTCTGTCTTTCTGTATGTGTGTATGTTATATGGTAAAGTTTATGTGCATGTCCGCCTTTCACTTTGAGGTTATGCAAATTGTTATGCTGATATCATAATTAATTCGTTGGGGAAACAGGCCGGAAACAAATTGGGTTTTGAACGAGTTATTGTATTTTTGCGGTGTGTTGCATTTTTATACTCCCTCTCTCTCTGTCTCATTTTCTGTGGCTATTCATTCTTTTATGTGGATAATAGTAGGTATGTTTGTTAAAATACGAGTACTCGTATCGTATATAGCAAAATGTAAGCAGTAGGATTTATGCTTCTAATGCTTTGCCATTACATTTTAATGAGTTTTGAGCTGCGTTACCAAAAGTTTTCAAGGCAAACATAAACTTCTTAGTTCGTCTTTTATGTCGAAAGCCAGTTAGCAATAAACGTAGAAAATTATAGTTTGCAACTGGCGAGCCATAAAAAAGGCCACAAAAACAAAATCCACAAGACAGAAACAAAAACAAACTAAATGGCCTTCAACATAGATCAACTTTCTGACCAAAAAAAAAAAAACAATGACGAGCTACTGTAGCTACAGTGAGTACTCAAAATTGTCTATTCAAACCACAAATTATGAGCATTTTACTGTCGCTGTTCTCAGTCTCAGCCATTTTCTCAGCTTCTTGTTATTTCTTTTTTGCTGCAAATGGCCAAGGATATTTAGATGTGGTCGGTAGTTTTCATGGCAAACGGAATGATAAATTAACTTCATATTATAAATTCCTTTGAGGTCAGTTTCCACACACACATATGAGTGGTGGCAAAGGGAATTGTCCTCTGTGTCCTGGCAGCAATTGCCCGTGATATCTGTGGTCGTCTGATTATTTCAAAATTTACATATGCGAGGGTAGCTCAGTCAATTATACATAGTTTACGAATATTGCTTATTTGCAAAATAAAAAGTCAATTTGGTAAATTAAATTGTTTTAATTTTGAAAATATTTTTGAAAGTAAGAATAAATTTGTGAAATGTAGAAAAATTAATACCAAAATTAGGAAATTCTAGTTCCTTAATAAAGCAAGGCCATCTTAAATTGAAAGCACTCCGGCTGAATTTTCTTTGTAAGTATTAATAAACTTTTTTAAACTTTTAAGACAACATCAAAAATATTTAGTTTAAAAATACGGAATTTATTCATTACTTATTTTTATTTTCAAAAAAACTTACTAACTTTATCACAAAATTTCTTGTCTTTTTATATCCTGATAGTTTGATTTTTTTTCCATTTACAAGTCTCCAAGTTCTTAAGGGGAATCGAATTATTAAAGTAGATGAATTGAATTATTCGATTTGATTGTCTATTCTAAATTCTAAATTTTTAATTTAACTTTTTTATCCATTCAGTTAAAATTGTAATATAAATATATCTACTAAATTTTACTTAAATGTTTAAATTACTTAATTTTACTTTTAATTGTACTGTAACTTTGTTCAACTGTATTCAGTTGACATTAAATTAATATTTAAATGTTACTAAAATATTGTTTCATATTTAATATTTTGCACATACATAAGTCTTTGTATATAAATTATTTGAAACTGGAATATTTCATTAAATTTCGATACTTTTATTCAATTGCCTCTAATTTGAAGGCAACTCTCGTGGCATTCAGGCGTCCAGCTCGCACTCGTCCTCGTATGTATGTGCTTGCCACTGTGTATGGACGAGAGCTGTTTGTTTGCTTATTTGTACCTCTGTCTCTGCCTCTGTTTCTGCCACTGTCCCACAGTCTCTGGTCTCTACCCCATTCAGCATTTTGTTCTGTTCGCGCTTGTTTCATTTTGCCACCGAGGCCGTAAATACTTAAGCAACAACAACAACAAAAACAAGAGCAGCAACAACAATGACAACAACTGCGTCTGTTTTGGCTGGTGTGGCAAGTTTGACTGGCTATGCTTACTCCTGCCTACCTCAGGCTATGCCACAATGTGTGCAAATGTGTGTGTGTTGTGTGTGTGTTGTGAATGTGTCAAAGGGCGCATTTGCTTGCTTTTTGCGGCACCGGTGGCGTATACGCAATGTGGCCGCCATTTGCCAATGTGTTTATATAAACAAAGTTGTAGGCCGTCTATTTGTTTGTCGTTTGCTCGCCAGTTTGTTTATTGTCACACACTCGGAGGCCACAACAAATCCTGAGCTGGTAACCTGAACCTGGTAAAGCCATTCTTCACTCCCTCCCATTCTTCAATCGTCTTGCAAGGCATTTAGTTACTCTTACAGTCGGCATTTCCTTTCCTGTTTTGGGCCTACTACCTTGTCCGGGCGTGTGCTTCCGGTGCGTTGTATGGAAGCTGCTCGATATATTTCCGCTTCCTCTCAACCATTTTCTGTTTTGTCGCTGTTTGGCATTGGAATGCTCTTTTGATTGATGGCCAGCACATTTATATTCTGCTTTTGTTTGCTTTTCGTTTCACTTTTCTTTCTTTATTCCATTTTTTCCATTTTTTTTTGCAGGAGACTAATACATTCTTATGTATAACGCTTCATTGACGCTGGTTTACAGTTTGCCTTATTATGCCCCACGGCCTGAACCACATTTATGTAATTGTATTGTATTGTCGATCCGTATGAGTGAGTGAGTGAGTGAGTGAGTGAATGGGTGAGTGAATATCTAAGCAGTTTGGACTTTGCGTACACTCTGCTTGCTTTAAGTTTATTTAAGCTTATTTATTTGCTTGAAAAGTTTATCTTATGCGCCTTCAACTGAGCTCATACTCATATTATATTTTTGTACACTTTAAGTATTTAAGTGCAATAATTTTTGAATTTGCTCTTGGAATTGAATTCAATCGATTAAAAATATGCTTTGCAATTAATGTGTGATTAGATTAAACCATTTTTACTGTAATTGCTTTTATGGGCATAAAGCTAATTAGAATTCAGTCAATAAATTAAAGAGTAATCAGGTGCTAAAACAAAATTATTTTTATGTTTATTTAATTAACTCTATGTTCACTTTACAGTATTTATAGCTTTCTAAACTTGGATAGAGTGTATTTAAATTTAATCAGGAATATCGTAGTGTAAATTCACGCAAAATTGCATTAGAAAAACGAATTGAATTAAACCTAAATCCATGGATTGCTCTGTTATCATCTTTATTATTAGCTTGTTGTCTAATTTTATACGTTTTTTTTTAACCAATAATCATGACTCTCTATTATAAGCTATCATCCAACTTAATCGCAACAAGATCGGCCAAACAGAATTCTAGTAATGGCTTATCAAAATCTTTAAGCAATGTAACTGCCTTAAAGTATGCAACGAAAAATATGTTATGAATATTTAAGTATCTAACGGGTATGTATGTATGTGTTCAACTGTCGGGAACTCGACTATAGCCTTTCCCGCTTGTTTTTCATCTATTTAATTTGCTTCTAATGTGACCTTTAGTCAAAAGTGCTTGACAACACTAAATTTGTTCGAGGTCATTTATTCGTTTCATCAATTTCGTCTTCTGTTGACCTGTGAGTGTGTGTGTATGTGTGTATGCTGACTGTCCGCATTTTGGTAGATTGTTTGATATCTATTATCCTTGAAAAATAAGATGTCCGCATAGTGAGCTATGTATTGTATTGTATAAACGAATGTATGTAACATATATGGGATGCCTTTCAGTTTGTCATTTGCTGTCTACGTTCGGTTTTTCTAATTCAATTGTCTTTTGCCTTGTCTTGGCCTACATATACTCGTATTTGGCAAAAAATAAATTCGATTTGTCGGATATCTGTCAACAAAAGTCAGTCGTACTATTTGTTTCGCCTTGAGTCCATCATCACAGCTATCTCAAGGTAAGTTCCAGAGCTTTAAGAATGCATTTTCAGGCAAACAAAACAACAGATGCTTTAATAATTAGCCTGGCTAGTTAAGCTGGCTGCTTTGTCGTTTTTTCTGGGCCCTCGCCTCTAATTTGAGCTAATTTGCAGCCACTCATAAAATTGCGAGTTGCATCACTGAGGTAACTCAGGAAGGGGGATGAGAATGGTCACGGGAGTCGGCTGCTGGTTGTTGGAGTCCTGGATATTAGCGCAAACAAAATGCAACACTTGAGCTGAAAAATTGGCGTAATGAACGCGAGAGTTGCCAGCATCCGGACCCCGGAGGGTTGCGTCAGTGCAAAATTGTTTAATTACTGCAAATTCCTTCACTCGGCGCTTTTGCACGCTTTGCTGTGGGTTTCTCTTTGTCAAAAAGAAGGAAGGGAATAACACAGAGGGAGTAAAGAAAGGGAGGAGAGAGAAGGGGGTGTTGCAGTGGCATGAATGGTGGTTTGACACATTTCCAGTTGTTGCTTTTAGCGGCATTTTCGGGTTGGCTGATTCTCTATGCTTTTTACTTCCCTTTTTTGTCAGCCTTACTTTTTTCTATTCCTTTTCATCTCTCACTCTCACACCCACTCGCTCTATCTCTCTTACGGACTCTGTCTTTTAATTTGTAATTCTCCATTTCTATTTCTGCTTGCCGCCATAGATTTCATTAATTTGCCATTAATTTGTATTTTCTTTGCAGTCGTTTTCATCTTGTTGATTTTGCTTTTAGCTGCTAGCAAAAACTGGCGCATTATTTCAACCCATTTGTGGGCTAATGAACTTACTGAAGGGTTGCTCATCATCATCATTATCATCACCGTCATCATCATCATTATCCCACCCTAAGAGTTTCAGCATTGAGATCATTATGTTGGTTGTTTTTCTTCTTCTCCGGTTACTTGACTTGTGCCAGACGTTTGTAAATTCGGCTGGCTTAGTTTTTGAGTAGCGCTTTTCAGATTGCTTTGAGAGGTAATGATAAATTAATTTGTAGCTCGAGTTCACATAGTTCACTTCAAGTGCGCACAGTACGAATGCTCCATCAATTAGGCAGCAAATTTGGCTTAAATTTAGCTTAGAAGATGATATGTTTAATGATTTAAGGTTATTATGGATTTTTAAAAAAAACATTCATACAAATGTTTTTTTTGAACAAAATTAAATGTTTACTTTTCACTTAGATGCATGTAATTTAAAAAAGAATTTTTGTAAATTTGGAACTGTTCTTCCATCATTAAAAGGTTTTTAGCATTATTAGTTCATTGCAATTCGTTTATAAATTTATTTTTAATTACATTTATAACACTTTCATCACCAGCTTTGACCCTTCGGTCTATATGATTGATATTGAATTTATTATTTTTCTTTCACTATTTCAAAATTAATAAGAAATTGAAATAATAAATAAATAATATATAATAAAGCCAGATAGATATCAAATATATGTAATTATTGCAGCAGTCATTTATATTTCATTTATGTTGCAATATTTAGCTGGAAAATACGTCAATGAGCAAATCAAAAACTTAAAGAAGTTACACTGAGAAAAAATTTGGTATGAGGTGGCAGAAGTTCGATAATCTCGGATTTTCTTAGGCCAAGTACAAATTACTTGATTCAAGTCCGATTCTAAAATTTTTCTCTGCAAGTTTTTTTTCCTGTAAAATCAATTGCTTTAGACTGTTTTGATTATTTTAATGCTGAGTGGTTAAAAGTTTAATATAACAACAATATCCTGAAAACATATTTACTACTATTAAGATTTTTAAACTTATATGAAACTATATATTAAACTCAAATGAATATTTCTGAGTGCGTGTGTATTAAATTTCGTCTAGACGGAGATGTATAATGTATTAAAAAATATGTTTGAATAAATTATTGCATTTAATAGGCTACTCGTATTCGAAGATTTAATGCTCGACTGATTGCGGCATTAGTGTGTTATCAAGGTAAGCCATTAATTATATGTATGTACCTGGGCTTAATTTGACCAGCTCGTACTCGTATGCTGTTCGACTTAGACTTAGCCTTGGACTAGCTTTCGTTGCCGACCCCAAAATGCCAGTGAACTCAATTAAGGGCATTGCATGCAATCGCCTACAAAATGCTAATGAACAACACAACAAATTTGGCACAAGCAGAGAGTTGAGTTGAACATTTTTGATATGGCCAAGCGAAAGGTAAGGTAAGAAAAGCAAAAGGCCAAGACGAGTCTGACGACAGGCGACACGATTAATAATTGTCAGAAAATATTGTTGTGTGTGTGTGTGTGTATTATAAATCTGTGAGCGAGAGTGAAAACTGTAATTAATGGCTCAGCAACAAACAGCAACAAAATTGTCCATTTTACTAATCTGCAACACAAATATTTCATGAGCATACTAAATCGCCGAGTCAAGTCTATGTGTGTGTGTGTGTGTATCTGTGTTTATCTGTATGTGTGTGTGTGTGTTGACTTGATATTATGAACTGGCAAACCAAGGCACCCAAGGGCAATCATATTCAAATTAATATACCCAATGTGTTGTACAGCCATAAATTTTCAAGTCAGGCTCAGTTGCGGCTAACTGTGTGTTCTTATTGCTGTTGTTGTAGTTGTTAGTGTTGTTGTTGTTGTTGTTGCTGTGGGACTGTTGCCTGGCCAGGCTACCTTCACCTTGTAAACAAGATAATTATGGCAGCAACTATGACAGCGAACTTCCTGTTCCTGGACATCGCCCTCAAACCCAACTCGCCATCTCTCACTCTGTCTCTCTCTCTCTTTCTCTCTGCTTCACTCTCTTCGCTCCTCACTTGGTCTCGTGGGTGGCCCCAAAGTAAACTCATTTCCTGCCAGACGATTTTGACTGTTACACGAAATGTTGACAATGCCTAAATGCAAAAGGGGGCAGAGACTCTAACCGTTTGGGCTTAGCGTTTTGTGAATTGGACGGGCAGGACTAACAGGACTACAGGACTATACACAGGACGTGCAGAACTTAATGAGACTGTTGGGCTAACGTTAACCCGGGTCTTGTCTTTGGCTATTGACTTGGCTTGTTAACGGCGCGAGCAAACAACTTGTCGGCCAAGAATCGCCAGCATGCCCGGAATTTCTGTCAACACTTGAGACAAATTTGTGTGCACCCCGAAAATCTCAGATTATCAAGCAAATGCCGGTGAAGATCCAGCTGGAATATGTTTACTGGGAACACTATTTTTATACCCGTTACTTAAAAAATAAGCTAAAAGGGTATATTGTATTCGTTGAAATGTATGTAAGGGGGAAAAGGAAGCATCTTCGACCCTATAAGGTATGTATATTCTTGATCAGCATCAACAGTCGAGTCGATATAGTCATGTAGAGATGGCGATATCCAAAAAAGTGACGATAGTTCCAAGATAATATCGTATATAATATCATATCGTCAAAAATATCATCAATATCGCCTTGAATATCGATAAAAACGATATCTTATGTTTCCAATAAACATCAATTTATTGAATTCAGATATTCAATTAATAACAATGTTCATTTACTCAGAAATTAAATAGATAAATGCTTCTTAAGCAACTTAAAGGAAACTGAATATCCGAATTTTAAAAGCTTGAAACTTCACCGAACAGTAATTGAGTCCACTTTGTAACAAATAAATAATAAGATCTGAAAATGATTCGAGAACTCGACTATAGCCTTTCCCGCTTGTTTCAAATAAGAATATTTAATTGGGAATAAATTATTATAATATTTTTGTTGATCAAAGTTCCATATTATGTTAAGCTAAGAAGGTGATTAGATTTTTAATAGTCTCAAAAAGTAAAGAAACTTTGGCTTAGGTAACTAATTTATATTCTGGGACTGCATTTTTGTTACAAAAGGAAATAATCAACCTAAGCTAATTTAATGAAATTACAGAGAGTCTATAAACTTAGTTGATGATGCCATGCAAATAATAATGTATGTATAATCCCACCTCATTTAAATTAAATTGATTGACCTTAGCTTAAGAATGTGTAAGATACTGAAATAATCAGCAGCTTACTTTTTGCTTAAAAGACAGAATATTTAAATTGTAAATAAAATAAATCCCGAATACTTTATACTTAACTTAAACTTTGTATTTGACTGCACGTACTTTGTCTGATTTTGCATAATATATTTGAAGATTATTATGGATTGTGCCTGTCATTTTTTGTTGAACTAAATCCTTGTTGGTACATAATTGCCAGGCGCCTAGGGGCTGGTTGGCAATCGAATGATTGGGCCTTTAATGAAATTGCCACCACACAAAAATTATCTGAGCCACATGTCAAAAAAAAAGAAGAAGAAAACTTCGCAATATCTTTTGTTGGCTGACGCTGTCGCCTCTCGGCTCTTATATTCATTTGAGCTTATTATTGGAAAAGTTGTGGCAACTTCGCTAAGCTTTTGTTATGACGACGACGATGATGATGATAATAATGCTAATGATGATTAGCCCAATGGTCGCTGAGGCGCTTCTCGTTCTAGATTTATCGAAGTGCCCATTAATAAATATAAGTATGCATGTTATGAGTACAGTTGTTGCTATTGATATTGTTGTTGTTGCTGTTGTTGTATCAACTCTCTCGTGTGCACTACAACGATCAACACGTGCCACCACAGCGCCCCTTTGCCAAAACTTTGGCACTGCAAATATCTAAAAAAAATATGCAGTTATTTTGGAAGTTGTGGAATATTAAATGCCCTTTTATACGGTATTAACGATATTGATTGTGAATGATAAAGGAACATACAAACGTTAAATAGTTTAATCGAGAAAGGCTATAGTCGAGTTCCTGCCTATAGACAATCCGTCACTTATTTAAATTAATATAAAATATTATTTATTGCACTTTTAGGCCTTTACATCGCTTGAAGCTTAAATCAACTATTACTATCGTTCTGTTTAGCCGAACTTGTTGCGTTTAAGTAGAACGAAAGCTTATAATAGTGAATAATGAAAATTTAAATACCATTATCTTAAGTTTCCAATTCTAAATTCAGCATTGACATAATGGGTTAACTTTCTTTAGTTGTTGAGATAAAAATGTTGTTAATGCATTATGCATACTAATCTTTGCCAACTTTGTTACTGAAAATTGAATGAAAATTTCAAGTTAGAAATGATGCTTAATAAGCCCCATTCTTAGAGTTTGGGACTAAATTTAAATAAATAAAAATGTTATAGATGTAAGTCAAACCTCTTTCTCAGAGCTTTCAACTAAATTATAATACCTTCTAAGTGAGAGTATTAAAAAATCCTTCACGTTCATGAAGTTATCGATAGCGTTAGCTCAAATCCACTTTACCAAAACTTTTGGCGCACAAAAATCGACCAAAAATAAAAAAAAAACAGTATAGAAATGAAGAGGAAAAATGACACTAGGCTGAATGTACGAGAATTTGTACTCGTTTCGGGTACTCGTATTCATAGTGGGTAGTGGGTGAGTATCTGGGCAGCTGCCGTGGAGTCATCAGGCGGAACACGTACGCCAAACTTATTGATTTTCGGTATGCCATGCAGTTTTGCGGCTCTTGACTTTGTTAGCGAATTATGCAAATTTTTTTTGCCGCTGCGCAATTGGCAAACGGAAGCTGCCGCCATGATGAATCGCACTGCTCTACAATTTGCCGTCGTTGTATTTGTCGCTTCCCCACGATGTGGCATGACGCAATGTTTTTTGGGGCAATCCAAAAATCTTTCGTGCGTGAGTCTTGTGCTTATATGAATGGGGGAATGGGGCATGGGACATGGGGCATGGTGTCAATGGCTACGGGTACCGAGTTCTATTTTATGTCTGATCCCTTCCAACTGCGTCGCTTCTATGAAACGCTTCAATGGCGTATAAACAAAATAAATAGTCAACACCTTTTGAACACCGTCATCCCAATACTCTTGAGGTTTCAAATATGTTAATTTTTCTTAATTTAAAAATAATAAAATTGTCTACAAAATATGCTTAATATTCATAAAAGATAAGCCACAAATTTTAGAAAATTTAAGAATTCACTAAGCTAATTGACTAATTGCTTTGTTGTTCGGCAAAGTTTACAACAAAGTTTTTATAACCAATATTTGTGACAGGTATAACCACCTCTGGCAATTCGAAAATGCTCGTAAAAACACAGGAGAATAGGAGAAAAAAAACATAGAACAAGAAACAAAACAGAACAGAACATAAAATAAACTTGCTCTGGTATAAAAAAAACTGTATTTTTCTGTCGAAAAAATCAAAACAAACCGAGGCTATTGGCAAGGAGTTTTGGGGCCCAAACCATTATCGTGTTAAAGTTGAGGCATTAAAAACAGAAGGACATGAGGATTGGTTCTATTTGGTCCAAAAGATTGCCAAAGGGTTAATCCAGCATTGGACAGCAAAAGCAAAAAACAGCAACACCAATGAGGGGAAAATAATTTAAGTGCGCCCATAAAATTGTTGCCCGTCTCGTTTCCATATAAAATGATTTTGATGGATGATGTTGCGCAACTTGGGAGCATGTGTTTTGAGATTTACACCAAGAGCCCGGCAAATGGCAGACTGCAAATGCCCAGAATTCTGGATGAGTGACGTTTGGCGGCAGATGAGTTAAGTTGAGTTCAGTTCAGTTGAGTTGAGCTGACTGCCTGGATGCGCTGAGATTAGAGAGACCAAGACGCGTGGTTAAATGAGCCGGAAGTAAGCTACAGATGCAGAAAGAAACATAAATTAAAGTTTGATCAAAAAAATAGGATAGTTAAAGATGGATAGATGGAAAAGTAAGTAGAGAAACTACCTAATTTGTTGGGAGCTGCAAGGGCTTAAAAAATGTGAAATGAAAATTCAATAAAAATAAGTTTTGAGTGAAGAAGCTTTAACAAAATATGTATATGATGAAAAAGTAAAGAGCTTAATAATATTAAAGTTATATATTCCTCACCTGTTAAACCTTCAAAATTAAATTTTTCTTTCTAAGAAAATATTGATAACATAAATTTCAAATTTCATAATATTTAAGTAAATTACAACATTTTTTAAAGCTTTGTTTTTTAAATATTTTTAAGGACTCTATTTTTTAAATGAAAAATAAAATAAATATATATTTTGATAGTATAAATTAAATAATTAATAAATCTGTAATTTTTAATTTTACAGTTCATCTGTTTAATTATGAATATGAACGACACAAAAATTGCAGCATACCAAAATTTAATACTTTGTTTCACTCTATCCAATTTGAATTTCTTCTATACAGATCATGAAATCAGCATTAAAACTGTTATCTCTGTTTATCAAACTCGCTTATCAAACTGACAGCAGAAACAACATAATCGAATAGGATGTTTAACTACCCTACGGGTTAAAATGTAGGGCCATTTTGGAGCCATCTTTTAAGTGCAGATGGCTCTCTCATAGGACACGGATGTCAAGTTTTACACCGTTGGGTGCTAAAAATCATAAAATCAATGTGTTATAATATTGTGTGAGCATCAGAAAAATAGGCAGCTCAAAGGAAAAAAGCGAAGAAAACGGGTCTATAAGGAAATTGTTTGAGTTGCCGTATTTCATTCTCGTATTTTTATGCCTTTTCAATGGCTGCGCCATATGTGTGTGTGTGTGTTTATTTTGATGGCTGTTTACAGCTGGCAAATGAGTCCATAGATGTGTGTGTTTGTGTGGAAGGGTGGAAGGGGAGCTGTGGCACTTTAATCAGTGCTGGGAATCTCAAAGGTACTCTGAGATTTCATACAATTATGCGCTGTTAGTCGTCGAAAAACTAATTTCTGCAATTTCCTGTAAACAATGCAATTTGCCGAGTGTGTAAGCAAAAATAACAATAAACTAAATTACTGCAGAGGGAAAAAGTAGCACGCGCTGAGTGCTGAAAGAGGAGCTGAAAGGGAACCGTGAGGGAACGAGAGGCGATTGGGGCAGATGCCTGCTCGGAAATAATTAAATAAATGAAGCAGCTGCAGCTACATGTTGAAATTCCGCAGCAGACACAGACAGACAGACAGACAGACAGAGAGACAGACAGAAAGTCAGACAGACAGACTGTCAGACAGTCAGATAGATGGATAGTCATTGAGTCTGGCAGTCAGTCGCCGCCGTGTCGTCAGAGGAGCCGAAGAGAGCAACATGCAAAGACTTTTTGTGAAAATAAAGGTTTGTGCCTCACACAGCTGCCGTGTCGTCGTCGTCGTCACCAACATTTTGCCGTGTAATTTGATTTCATGTTCTATGGCGATATTATTTTTCCGTGTT
>JBAMBL010002640.1:0-17444 GCA_037043405.1 Drosophila subquinaria
GTATTCATATAAATAGGCTTGTCTAGTATGTGTTAATGAGTATGTGTGAGTGCGTATATGCGTTTGCGTACACACGTGTTGTTGTTGGTGCGTTGTGAATGAAAAGATCGTATTGGCTTTTCTGCTCTTGGTTAGTTGCTTTTGTGCTCTCTTGAGATGAACTCGCAGCGCCTGGGGCTGAGGCTAAGCCAAGACGCGGGCACATGTTATGGTGATTAAGTCAGCGCTATTTTAATATATTTTAATATATACGATATATACAACTCGCTAAACAAAAAGAAGCCACACAAATAAAAAATAACAAAAGATAAACAAATCATGATGTATGTCTATTTACAGATTATGCCAGTTCCAGTGATGTGAAGAGAAATCTTCTGGAAATTGCAAATAGTAGGCCCGGCACCAATGTGGCCAAATCCATTCTAGCCTATAATGAGTCTCCCAGCCTGTCAACGCTGCTGCTGCTGCTGGAGGAGGTATCCAAGAATACGGATTTCTCAACCGATCTACGGCTTTCACTGAGCTATGTAAGTGGCATTAATGAATTTACACACTAAACAATATACTAATAGCACTTTCTTTTAGTATATGGATGAGTTCTTGCGTCAAGTCTCCTGTCCGACGGTGCCGCGTCGTTCGATTGTCGCCGCTGCGGGTAACGTGCTGCAATATTGTAGCAAAATCTATGGAGACCGTGTGGAGCTCATGTATCAAGTGGTGGAGCAACAGATCGCAGCGCTGCTCATTGCAGATCCAAAAAAGGCTGAGAACAACAACAATAACGGGTAAGTTCAAATAACAGTAAGAGTTGTCATTCTTGATTCATTCGTCGTCGCCATGCTGTCTGCTGCATTTCTTTTATACCCTGTGCCGTTTGTATTATGAGTTTGTGGAAATGTATGCAACAGTCAGAAGAGGGAGTGGCAGTTCCTATTAACTATGTACACATATATTCTTGATAAGCATCAATAGTCGAGTCTCACAGATCGAAATTATTTAAAAAAATGCATATCGAATCAATTACGAATTGATTATCATAATCATGTTTATCAAAATTATAATATTTAATATATGTACAGGGTTTCCCACAGTCGGGCTTGCTCGAGTCTAGCGCTGTCCACTAGTTACTTTATCATGCGAACGCTTATCGGCGATTCTGTCATTCTACTCACAATCACATTCACCGGCTCACTTCCTTTTCCTCGCACATTTTTCTGAATTGCTTCAAAACTTAATGTTAATGACTTTATTTTTATCAATATACAATATAATAAAAAAAGATTCTTTTAAATTTTGTTGTATTGTGTATACAAAATTTAATGATTATTTATTAGCTTTAAACCAGGGACTGCAAATAATGATTTTTTTTTTTTTTGTAATCAAAAAATCAAACACTTATATTAACTTTGAGACACCGAGAAAAATACCAATTTTATCATTATGGCTTATTTAAGGATCTTTCACCATTATTAACATTTAAAAATAATGATTAATTTTAAGTTATAATTTACTACTCAACCAATAATCATTATTTTTGAGCAAAAGAATAAAACTTAAGGGTTGATCATTATTTCAAGAGTTTTATTTTTGGCTTAAAACAAAACTCTAGTTGTAATATCGACAAAGCTTAATTTTATGCTCTCCACAAGAATTTTTTTTAATGGATTATTATTGACTGGGAATATATATAATCTTTGTCCTTATACCCAAGAAAATGTCAAAATTACAACTTGAGTTTTATTTTAAGCAACAAATAAAACTCATGAATAATGATTATTCTTTAAGTTTTATTTTTTTGCTCAAAAATAATTATTATTCGTTGAGAAGTAAAGTATAACTTAAAACTAGTCATTATTTTGTGAGAAAATCTATAAAACTTGAAATTATTAATTATTTCAAAAATTTTTTAATAACCCTTATATTTATTACAATCCCAGCTATAAACTGATGTTCTTTTCAACTCCTTTTCTTTAAACAGCAATATAAATGAGGCTAAAAAGCCGACGGAGCCGCGCAAGCGTCGCACCAAGAAGCTAACGCAAATGGAATTCGATCCGTTTAGCTATAAGATGGAACCGAAGAAGTTCAAAACAATGTCAGATGAGAAGCGCTTCAGTCGGGTCGGATTTGAGACAAATAAGAATCGAAATCGGACAATTGAGCACTTGTATCAGGAGCATACGCCAGCCAAGCTGTGGGAGCATGAGCCCATCATAGACCCCGATAATCCCTATGAGCAGGATGATAAAAAGAACTACAAGTTGTTTACGTACCATCCGGAGCCCAGATACAATACATTGTTGCCGGACATTCCATTCGAACGTCTGAGTTTGATTAAGGAATATGTGAATACGAATCAGGTGGACGTGTCGGAAACATTGAACGAGAATATGACCAACAGGGAGTATCTAGATGAATATATAGCGCTGGAGAATCAAATGCTGGCCTCACGCTATGGTGATAAAGCGGGACAGAAGCGCGCAATGGATTATGAGGAGGATGTGCAGGCCAAACGAGTGCATGTGGATGAGGAGTTACAGAAACGATTGCTGGAAGACACGGAAGAGCCGCCAAATAAAAGAAGGCACACAGACGGAGGAGGAGGATAACAGTGATATTGACCAAGAAGCAACGAGGAGAGAATCGTTACTCGCACAAATCTCAGTGGACTCGGTGCTGAGTGACCCGCTCAAGGCCTTGGCACTGGCAGAGACATCTGCTGAGGTGGTCCTCGATGACAGCCAATTGGATGAGCCCTTCTTGTGCAGCACGCTGGCCAACAACGAGTCCAGTCAACAATTGGAGTCACAATTGAATCTGCCCGTTGATAAGGGAGGCGCTTCTTCCCTCAACCTACAGATTGATTCGGGTCTTGGCATGGAAGATTTGAGCGATATGATGTGCACAGGTAAACTAAAATGCACGCAGTTTTTAAGTGGACGCGTCGCACGAAATCAGGCTAAGTTTTTTGTTAATCTTTTTCTATTTGTAGACACATTTGACTCACCTACTTTGTTTTATTTTTTTACTTTTTGTATGTATTTCGTTTGCTGTGCCTGCTGCATTCAAATGTTGTGCAGCTCAATCTGATGATGATGAGGGTGTTGTTCTTCCAGATAATATCGATGAGCAGCGCCTTCAGTCGCTGTCGCCCAAGGTCATGGTGCATGACATTCTCCCGGGTGTGCCCGACAAAGCCAACCTCAGTGTACGCATTGACGCGGAACTTCTGGCCCTCAGCGGCATCAATGAACCGCTCGAGGAGATTGTGGATGTGCCGCGCGAGGTGCGCTACGATATTAAACTGAACATCTTGCAGATTCCACAAAAGAAGCTGCGACGAGAATGTCTCTTCAAGCTGCCCAAAGAATTCAGTCTGTTCAAGGAAGCGGTAATACTCTCGAACTCTCATTTACTTTCACATCTTATCTGTTAAATTTCTATTGTAGCGTCTGCCCTCGAAGCGAGTAACTGAACCAAGAGAACCGAGAGCGGCTCCTAAAGTTGTGGCCCCAACCTCGCCAGCGCATTCAGTATCATCTCTTGACAATCTTCCGCTATTATCGTTGGAATCTGAATTTGATTCGGAGCAAAGTAAGTATCATTGTCATTATCATTATTCTTATCAATCCTCGCATTCATTCTCTGCCTCTGTCTGAATATAGACTTTCTGGGCTTTAGACGACTCACCCTTGATTCTGGGATCGATCCAGCGGAGCTGAGAGCGGAATCGGCTAAGCTAACAACAGATGCAGATGTTAATATTGATGAGGGCACAGATCGAAGTGCAATAGAAGAAATTCAGCAAGTCAGGGCATCACAGCAAGTAGAAGAGGACGTGACATTGCCTGAGATTCCAGAATTGGACACAACAATAATAAATCAAAGCGATGCAAATAATGCGCTGTTGCCAATCGAGGAGGAGGAAAATGACACATCACTGAGGCAGCTTGACAATGAACTCGATTCAACACCCATGGAATTGGAGCCAAGTGGACCGGACTTGGCGGCAATGGCTACAGACGAGGATCCAAATGAGGAAAGCTACATTATAAGTAAAAGTTCAAACAGCATCGATGAGGAAACGGACGCTAAGGTGAGAATCAAATCATATTTATTTATTTTTTAGGTAATAAAACCTGTATTTATCCTTAAGATTATCGACTGGCATCGCCGATTGGCGCCCACTTTGGAGGCGGCGCATGAGCGTCAGAACTTTAGCATACAGGACTTAAACGATGAGGTTATCAGGAAATGTCAGGAACGGAATGGGGAGGCGACTCTGGCGGATGTGCTGGAGGATAAAGATGCAACCAAACTATGCTGCTACATGTTGTCCTCGTTGTTGCTGGTAGATGCCGCATTCATATTGAATCAATCAATCATTCAGTTAATTATCCTATTAATTTTATTTCAGACAAACCAGGGAAATGTATCGCTCAACATTGATAATCGGGACAAAAGCAAACCCATTGAGATGCACCAGTTTAAGATGAAATTAATTAGCGCCAAGAGAAAGCAGCTGAATCCAGAGGATGATATTGGAAATATGCGAAATAGTAACGTGACAGGAGCGAAGAAACCGACAGAAACTCAAACCGTCAATTGCAAGCGGGTCAATTCCGAGCTCAATGAAAGCGTTCAACCCGTTAAAGTAAAGACAGTGAGACTTATTAAACCGGTGCCCAAGTCAAGCGCACGTGCTGAGGATTCTGACTCTGGCATATCATCGCTGCCAGCATCGTTAGTGTCTAACACGTAGCATTGGCAGTAGGACCTGCTGCGATCTTGTGTCTGTTAAATGTTAAATGGTTAAATGTGTGACTCAATGTTTAGCTCTATGTGTAGTTGGATTCAAGATGGATTTATAAATCCATCTTGGTTGGATTGAATGCCGTTCGTGACGTTCGTAGAACTTATTGTACAATAGTTGGATATTCTCGTCCAGTAGTCCTTGACATTTAGTGTACTGTATGCTTAACGAATTTGAAGTTTTCTAATTGCGCGAATTATATTTATTACAGCCGCAGACTTTCCAGCGGGCTCTGCCCTTTCCGCAGGCTTACCTCAAAATTAAGCGGCTGCGCTGGCAGCCCAATTGACAAACTGACAAATGCAGCGATGCATCAATATATCCTTTTTTTTTTTTTTTTTTTTGAATATGTACAAAAGTATTTTTTAAGTTATGTTTATGTGAGATGCAATTATTATTTTACATTTTATACTGCCAGTCCTTAGCACTACTTTATGTTACGTAGTTTAAACCAAAATTATTGACGCAGTATTATTTAAGCTCGATTTCCTTATGCTTGAAATGACGCAATGCTTTCTTAATTTTCGCTTTATAATTTTTTCATTTGCTTTAGTTTTTTGTTTGATTTTTCTTTTCTTTTTTCATTTGCTTTACAATTTTATTAATTTTTCATTCATTTTGTATCATTTTTTATATTTTTTCATTTGCTCCTTATTCATTTATATTCTTGATTTAACCATTTCATAATTTTTCACCCATTTAACACTATTTCAGAAACAAAAGATTTGAATAGTAGAAATCTAGAATCAACCATAAAACACATATTTTGGAAATCATATTGAGCTGATAGTACTAAAAAAAAATCATGTACCTGATCTCCTAGTGTGTAACGAAATTTTTTTTTTTTTTTTTTAACATTTAAAAATTTGTAAATAGCGTATACATTTTACATATACATATACACCTGATACAGAACACTTTCTATTTACATACATATGAATGTGCAAACAAAAAATAATTTTTTTTTTAGTATAAGAAAAAACGCATTCAAATGCTAATGAAAAAAATTCATTGAAAACTTATAACTATTTGTTTGATATTCGCTATTCGCTGGGGAAATTGAAATAATTCAACAAATGGTTTAATGGTTCAACTTGAGCAGAGAAATGCTGCTGGATTTACTTTTCGCTTAACTAGATACGCACAAAGTGTAAGTGTATTGGATTGAATGTGTATAGATGAGATGAGATACTATTCAGAATCGCTGCCATCTGATTTCGCTTTCTCCTCGTCCTTTTGTTCATCAGTCTTGTAGTGGCGATATTCCTTTTTGAGCTCCCACATGTTCTTGTGCGGATTTTTCATGTTGTAGTCACAGACGTCCTTAAGTATTTCCTTCAGGTAGCTAATGGGCTGATTGGTTATCTTGACCAGATCCTTAATGTTATAGTATTGATGCTTTTCGAAGGCATGGAATAGCATATCCATCACAGCGTTCTTATCATCGCGTGCCTTTTTACCCTCCGCCTTCTTTCGTTCACGATACTCGATCTGAAACATGGATAATGTAGTACAAATAGAATATATAGAGTACGTGGACTTACGTTGTGGGCATGATCCTTGACTGGCTTATAATTTTGTACGATTTTGTCTATGGGCTGCACACGCCGCTGGGGCTCCGACGCCTTACGTATAGAGTCTAGCTTCAGTTTCATATAACAAGTGTCGGCAATCGGACGGCACTCCAGCTTTTGGACAATGCGCCCTTCCATATAAAGCTTCTCACTGTCTGACGTCGCTGCGGCCGCGCCTGAACCATTCTCTTTACCATTGCCGGCTGCTGCCGCTGCCGCCGCCGCTGCCGCTGCCACCTCCGTTGGGGCCATGTGAGAGAAAACGCCAAGTGTTTGCTTTGTCACCTGTGACACGTCAAGTACATGCTCTGTAGGAATTTTCTCATCTGGATCCAATGCCAGCACAGCGGGTGTGAGTGAAAGTGACACTTGCGCTTTCTGGCCGGGCGTCTTGCTGATACGCAGCTTGCCAACGTCCATGTTCGATGGGGCCTTTTCCCATTTCTGTGCAATATATTTGGGCACCTTCACTAGCCAAACGCCACGTCCTGCATTGGACAGATCCAAGTCCTTGTCAATGATTTGCACCTTTTCCTTGTCATCCTTAGACATGTTATGACCGTTTGTTTTTAAGCGCAACCGCAACTAAAAAATGCAATTGCGAAATGAAAACTGCACAGCTGCGACTGTAGAGTTGCCAAAATGTCTACAATGGTAGCAAAAAAGTAAGGTAGCGCAATAGAATTTGATATAAATAAAACATGTGACGTCATAGAACCAGTGATGTCAAATACATTCCAGAAAAAAAGACAAAACGGCCAAAGAAAACAGGGAAAAGAAGCTGAAAAACTGAAAAAAGACAGAACAGGCCAAACTTTATTTTCCTATTTTTAAAATTTATAAACTTTAAAGCATCTTAAATGATTTTTTTTCAGCATTTTTTTTATTTTATAAATTGCTTAAGCAAATTGCAACAATATAGAAATTGTAGTATATTGTGTGATGCTTTTTACAATAATGATGATACGCTGCAATAACAAAAAATTAGCTTACATTCTGCTTACCTTGTACATCTTTAACACCACTTATCTGAGCTGCCAACTCGTTTTTTTTTGTCAATACTGCATCAGCTGACAGCTGATAAAAATTTCACACGCTGGCTTCTTACTGCAGGCAATTTTTACGGAAAATCGAGTGGAAAACGCCGGACTAGGAAATGGCACCGCCAGCGGCACGGGCACGTTACAATGCTAACAAGGCTGACAACCAGATACTGACCAAGAAACCACCGAAACGTCTAAATGGCAAGAAAGAAACAACCGGCGACATCGCAGCCGGCAATGGCAAGAAGGAGAAGCGGTATGTAAATAAAAATTAAACGAAAATTTGTTATTTTAATGTGTTATGCCTTGCAGTAAGCAATCGTCGATTGCTACCCAGTCAGCGGACAAGACGCAATCAAATCCTAGTCCCATAATGCCAAGTGTTCACACGGCCTTCAAGACGTTTGTCAGCGCGCGTCTCTGCAGCGCCATTTGGGCGTACATTGCGGACTGTGACGAGACCTTCAATTACTGGGAGCCGCTGCACTACATCATCAACGGTCATGGGCTGCAGACCTGGGAGTACAGTCCACAATTCGGTTTACGCTCCTACACATATCTGCTGCTCCAGGGCGTGCCTGGATGGATCTATCAAAAGATATTCAATCCCAGCCCGATCCTAATCTTTTATATGGTACGTTGTATGCTGGGCTTTGGCTGTGCTGTGATGGAACGCTTCATGTACAAGTAAGTGCTGTGGCACGTGTAGCAAGTAAATTTACTAACGAATCTGATTGTATTGTAGATCCATATGTCAGGAGTTTGGCATTCATGTTGGTCGCCTATGGCTGATATTTCAGCTATTTAGTGTGGGCATGTTTGTGTCCAGCACAGCCTTGTTGCCATCCTCGTTCTCCATGTACTTTGGCTGCTCAGCATTGGCCGCCTGGTGGCAGAAGCGTTACAGTCTGGCCATCTTCTTTACGGCCATCTCGGCGCTCCTCGGCTGGCCATTTGCAGCGCTTATTGGTGTGCCGCTGGTGCTGGAACTCTTGTTGCGGCAACGCGATTGGCGCACGTTTGTACAATGGACGCTAATTTCTGGTGCTACGATTGCACTGCCCATGATCGCCATCGACACCAGCTACTTTGGAAAACTTACATTTGCGCCCCTAAACATTGTCTGGTACAATGTATTTACCAGCCACGGACCCAACATCTTTGGCACTGAGCCACTGACCTACTACATCATCAATGGTTTCCTCAATTTCAACATCATTTGGGTAAGACATGATAGATTACCTTTCTTCTTTATCATGTCAACAATTCATGTTTATTTTTAGTTGCTGGCTCTGCAGTTGCCCATCATGCTGGTCATGGACTATTTGATTGTACCGGCCAAGTTCAAGTCGACGCTTAACTTTCCGCGTTATATATCGCTGGCTCCGCTGTACCTTTGGCTGTTGGTTTTCTTTGCGCAGCCGCATAAGGAGGAACGCTTTCTGTTTCCCGTATATCCGTTGATATCCCTGTGCGGTGCCATTACTGTGGATGTCTATCAGCGCATCTTCTTCCGCTTCAAGTCGCTTGTCTTTAAGATCAAATCGGGCATTCACTATTTGGATCACAGCATGTTTATTGCCATTATCGTGATGATCGCCAGCACTTTGTTGGGCCTATCGCGCGTCTTTGCCCTGTATCGCAATTATCATGCGCCCATGGATCTGATGCTGGAACTTAATCAATTCAAGACGACGCCACAGTATCGCGCAGATGAAATTTATAACGTGTGTATTGGCAAGGATTGGCATCGTTATCCGGGCAGCTTCTTCTTTCCGGCTCGCAATTTCCGTTTGCGTTTCCTCAAATCCGAGTTCCGTGGCATGCTGCCCGCTTATTACGACGGTGGAATCAATGCCACTCAAGTGGTGCATCCCTATTTCAATGATCAGAATCTGGAGAACGAGCATATGTACTTTGACTACGATCAATGCCATTTTCTAATCGACTTTGATGAGGGCAAATACACAGAACTGGAGCCGAGCTACTCAAGGCGCACCAAAGACTGGTCCATTATGAAGACATTGCCATTCCTCATACAGGAGAAATCGCACAAAATACTGCGTGCCTTCTACGTGCCATTCCTGACCGACAATCACATAAAATACGGAGACTTCAATCTACTCAAGCGCAAAAAGACACGAAACGGCAGCTAGGAATACATGGAAATACAATGACTTGATTCCTGACCATGATGCAATCCAGTGCGTATTTCCATGCAGCTATCATAATCTGCCGTAATTGCAATTATTATTTATTTATGTCCAACCAATGTTTGTTTTGACTCTGGAAATTTACCTGATTTTAGTTTGGTAAGTCATCATCAACGAATTAATTAACTATACTACTTATATTATGTTCTTTTGCAATACATGATAGTAAACTTGATATTAAACCAAAGCTGTAAAGATTATGCTGAAATGAACTAGACCGTAAGCGATTATAAAATAAAATGAAATTATAAAAATAAATAAGAAGATTCTTTAAATACCTTAAGATATGTTTAGATCAGCGGTGGGCACGCAGTGGCTCTGGGAGCAGCGTCTGCTCCCAACTTAGGTAGACTCACAGTGTTGTTGTCGTGCCCACCGCTGGATTAGATAGTTAAGTTGGAGGACCTAAAGTAATCTTCCAATTAGTTTTATAATTAATAGAATTATATCCCTTTACTGTTTAGTTTAATAGAGTTTATTCTTAAGTATCGTAAAAAGTGGGAAGCAAAATTGTACAATGGAATTCGCTTGCTTAGGACTACGGGTGCTGGATGTTTACAATGCTATATTTGGTCTACTACATGTACAGTGGGCCTACATATAACCTAAACACGACTCTGACTTAGACCTATTACAGTTGAACTTCTCCAAAGACTTTTAATTGAGCTTGATCTTTTCAAGTCCCCGTCAGTTCGTTTTTAGCGAGGTTCAACTGTACTTTAGCTGCTGGTCCAGCAATATTTACAAGATGCAATCGATGATGGGTGCATGATCTAAAAGTAGACAGTCAGATTGTTCTCGGAGGAGCCCATCGTATCGGAGGCGGACAGAAGATTGGAAGCTCCAGCTGCGTTGCCATTGGACGTCGTTGTGATGGTTGTAACGCCTCCTCCTCCTCCACCGGCGGCAGCAGCAGCGGCAGCTATCGTCTTCCGGTTATTGTTCTCCGGCGTCGTCTGCTGATTGTGCTGGGAGAGGGAGTCGTGCTCGATTTCGTCCTCCTCGTAGAGCTGCCCGTTGGCAGAGGCGCGGGATACGATGCCTGGTAAGAAGACTATTTATAGTGAATGCTCTGGGCTGCTGGGGGAATCTCGGGACTGTGTAATGAGGATCAACTTACTGCGCACCGTTGCCGCATAGCTTTCCCGCTGTCGTTCCCGCTCCCGCTCTCGTTCCCGCTCCCGATCCCGTTCCCGCTCCAGAAGGTTGGCGGCATTGCCAAGGGCCATGCTGCTGCTGGCACCACTTCCGACATGGTGCAGCCCGTTGTTGATGGGATTGGTCAGTGTGGTCATGTTGCCGGCGGCGTGCTTCATGTGGAGCACGGAGACACCTCCGCTGGTTACGCTGGCCCCATTCCCGTTGCCCGCCAGCTTCTCGTGCGTTACCAGATTCGCCGAGGAGACACTGCTGTGGGCCTGGCTGTGCACGCGATTGCGTCCTCCCAGACTAAGGCCACCGGAGCTGCCGCCCTTGCGCTGCTTCTTGGAGCGCACAATGTAGCAGCTGAGCGCCATGATGATCAGCAGGAAGAGGCCCACGATCATGCCAAACATGCCCAGCATGCTGTGGTTCCAGGTGGACTGCGCCAGGGTGAGACCCTCCATGGTGACGCTCACGGGCACAGAGGTGCTCCTCGGCGGCACTCCCGAGTCCGTGGCAATGGCAATCAGATGAACCGTGGACTCATTGAGGCTCTGCAGCTGCTCCGGCCTCATGTAAATGTTGCCCGTGGCATCGATCTCAAAGAGTCCCGCATGCTGGCCACGCAGCGACAGCTCCAGCTTGTCATTGCGATCCCCGTCGGCCGCCTCCACCTTGCCAATCAGGACGCCCTCGAAGGAGTCGGTGCGGGATTGCAGCGACTGCTGGAAGAGGGAAAGAAATCAATTGGAATACATCTCTAGAGATCTAGATCCGGGAATATACTTACGCTCTTGGGCACCATGAACTCGTAGTGGGTCTCCCGGAAGCGCGGTTCCCAGTCGTTGACATCAATCACCTCCAGCGTGACCTCGGCCGAGGTGCTGTTGGTCAGGCCATCGCTGGCAATCACTTGGAACTCGTGCTTGGTCATCTTCTCATAGTCCAGTGGCTTCGCCAGCACCAGTTCCCCCAGCGATCCCACGCTAAAGAACTGCGAATTGATTGGATCCGCAATGGTGTACTTCAAATGCTTGCCCGGCTTATTGGTGGGCAGAGCCAGGATGCGATTGCCCACAGCGGTATCCTCGCGGATGCGCATGACGAAACGTTTCTGGACAAAGCTGAGGCTGCTGAGGTCGCTGTGGGTGCCGGGACGGGTCAGCTGCACCGTGGTCAGGGCATAGCGATCCGGATTGTCGATCTGGGTGGCCTTCACCACCAGGGTGGCGCCGTGGGTCAGATCCGCATAGCCAATGGGTGTCAGCAGCGTGATGACGCCGTTGTGCGGATGCACCCGAAAGTATTTGGCGTCCTGGGACTGCACAATGGTGTACTGAATGGGCGCACAGATGCCCTCGTCCTGGTCGACGGCCTTGAGCGGCTCCGGACGCATGCGCAACTCGCCAGCTCGACCATCTGCCGGCAACTCGGCACTATAGGACTCCCGCTGGAACTTGGGATTCTGGTCGTCCGCATCGGTGATGACCACGCGCAGCAGCGTGTCCGAGTGTCGTGGCGGAGTGCCCTGATCCTGGGCGCGCAGCTTGACCGTAAAGTTCTGCAGCTGCTCGTAGTCCAGGGCCTTCTTTAGCACCAGCGTGCCTTCCAGCGGATTGAGGAACTGCACCAGATCCGCATAGGGGCCGGGCAGCACCTGATACTCGACCGTGGAGAAGGGTCCCGGCTGATCCGCATCCTCGGCTCGGGCGCCCTGCAGTATCCGTGTGCCCGGCACCGTCACCTCGGATAGGGTCAGTGTATATGGAGTGCCAATCCATTGCGGTGCATTATCATTGACATCCGTGACGCGAACATTGACGGGAATGACGAAGCTCTGCAACGAGGAGGAGCCAAAGTGATTGAGTTAGATAAACACACACACACATCACCTCATCCAAAGCCGGGCAAACAATCCTCTGGTCACTGACCCCAAACTGAGTTCAAAGCGCCAACGGCCAAGGACTCCTCCTCCTCCCTCGACTCCCCACCTGGCCATAAAACACTGCATAGATTTGCATGTTCAAATGCTTGGAGCAACCCCCAAAAAACGGCACCCCGGAAGCGCTAATGGCTAATTTATGGGCCCCAGACGTCTAACCGGGCTAACCACAGGACGAGCTCCTTCTCACCTCCTCCACCACAGAACGAGCTCCTTCTCACCTCCGCGTGCGCCAAGTAAAAGTTAAGTTGGCTTCGGTTCTGTTTTGCTTTGTTGATTCTAAAATTGAAATAGGCGTCGTTGTCTAAAAAGTTTTCAATTGTTTATAGAGTACAAGAAATAGCCGCAACTTCTCTAGTCCTTTCGCCAATCCTGCTCCATTGGGAGTGTGAACATTTCGAATCGTGTTTACCCAATTTCATTTAACAACTTGCACCCTTACACTATATCGAGATTCCCTTTCCACCCCTTTGGTGGCGCCACATCACGCACATCCAACGTCCAACGGCCACAGGAGGAGTAGAAGGAGCAGAAGAAGCAGAAGGAAGATGAGGGCAGGGCAGTGGAGCCCGCTTCGATATAGGTTAATTGGTTGCCCATTACGAAGTGGTCGAGAACACCGCACGAAAGAAAGAAAGTTCCGCAGGTGCTGAATGCGGCTAAGAAGTTGAGTTCCAGGAAAAGGAAAATGCCCAAGAGTCAACCCCATGGCGTGGGTTAATTAAAATGGTCACTAGGTTTTGATTGATTGAACCTGATGGGAGTTCCTATTGAAGTATTGTCATTTATGGGTCATTTTTATGGCTTTGATATCGGAGACCTTTAAAATACACTCTTTATATTTATTTTTTAACTAAATGTCATTCTAATTATTAATGATTGATTTAAAATTCAAATTATTCAAATATTTTCCAACGTCTGAGAGATTTTTATTGAAAAGAATTGAAATACATAGAACATTTTGTAAAGAATTGTAAACCAAGTATTTGGACAAAAGTAAATAAATATTTAGAAAACTAATGACGATTTTGTAAAGAATTGAAAACTTATATTTAGATTAAAAATATATAAAAAAGTAAAAAAAAAAAATAAAATGTTCTTGAATATATAAATAATATTAAATTATTGTTTTGGCTTATATTCAGAACTAAATAATATTAAATATAAATATAGCTTACCGGATCCGTTGAGCGCCTTCGCACGCAGATGACATTCACATAGATGGAGGAGGGACCCCTCAGACTCTCCTTGTCCAGCTCCACGGAGAGGGCCAAGTCCTTGGTGCCCGCCACAATCGCAACAGGTGCATTCTTCTCCCTCAGCGAGAGACTGATGTCACCGGTGTCCGCATCGGGATCGCCATTAATGCGCAGCTTGCCAATGATGGAGCCCACAGCGAGATCCTCAGTGGCTAGAAAACTCTCAGCTGAACCGCCGCCCTCCAAGTAACATCTGGAGTCCAGTATTGCTCCAGTTGCGGCTGCAACGAAAAGAAAAAGAAAATAGAACCAAAGTGAAAATGTGATTGCTCTCTCCCTTTCAGCTTTACTTTTTCTGTTTTTCTGCTTTTTCTATGTTTCATTTACTTCTTTTTGTTTTATTTATTTATTTCGAGCAATTAGTTGGCTAAAAGTAAATTGCAGTTAAATCGCCCCAGACCAGTGTGCAGTGTGCTACACTGTCCGTCGCGGGACAGGTTTATTTGTACTTTCGTTGCGCTCTACTAAGCTTCCGTTTATCTCTCACTCTTTGGCAAACGATTCACTGCAATCTGTCTGCCAAGTCCAAGCTATGTTTTAGCTCCAGTTTTATTTTGAAGTCCACCTGCCAACTGCCACCTGCCACATGCCACCTGCCACATGCCGCATGCCACTCCATACATATCTCTGTATGGGCAGTCTTGGACTTGTCCGCTTGCTGAGTGCATGATTCATGGACTGAGGATTCGCTTGCGTTGCCTTCACATCTCAGCTGATTTCGCGTTTCCGGACAAGCTCCAGTATTTAATTGTGTTACTGTGCATTGAGTTCATTCAACAATTATCAGCTCATGCAAATTTCCATGTGATTCAAATCGCAAGCGGATTAAAACACTTGATTTTAATTTTAAATTGCACATCGAAAGACAATAACTTAAATTAAAATTACTAGTAAAAATTAAAATTACTACTGTTGATGTGCTGGAAACAATTCAAAAACTCAAAGGGTTGCATAAAAACTTGAAAAACTTCATTATGAAGATGCATTTTCTATTTATAACTATGTCTATAGGTTTACGATATATATCTATTTATAATTACAGATTATATATATCTATATCACATAATAAAATATCTCTTTATAATGAAGTTTTTCTTAATGGCAAGGTCGACATTCGAATGATTCTTATATCCAAAAAAAATAATGTATTTTATTAACATTTTTTTTAGATTAAATTACATAGTAAAAATATCTAAAATAATAATTTTTCGAAATTAGAATTGATCTCTGGAGCCGAAGCATATTTTTTAACTGTGAACTGAACCTTAAGAGATCTAATTGATCTTTAGACAGTCTCATAATATTGAAAACTTTCAACTCATCATGGAAATTTGCATAAAAGAGTAGATAAAAATTGAAGACATATCAGTCTAGAAAACATAATACGCCCCTTACGAAACTCAATTACCCATGTGAACATGACATAACACCTTTAAGTAACTACAAAAATAAATTAAAAGTGCTGTGCAGTTGTTTCCCATAAAGTGTTCCGGTTATAGTTTGTATGTTTTTCTACTTCTCTTTTAAAATAACAACTAGTTCTACTGACAGAGTTAACACATAAGTAAGTGGTAAGTACTACGTATTTGTGTTATGTTTTTAAACGTTCTGGTAAGTGGTTTCAAGAGCAAAATGCTGAGGTTCACATTGTGACCCTGACGAGAATTTCTCTTTATGGCTGAGCTGTGGACACATCTCAGTGGTGGCGGATGAATGACTGACAGCTATGGTGAAATCTTCTAGACTCGTCTTCAAGATCTTTATTGTAGGTTAATAGTTATGACATTGGGCAATCCGCATGATAATATCGTAAAGAGACTTTCTTTTTGTAGGAAATTGGATTAATTTTTAGTTTTAAATTAAATGTGCCAAATTTCTTTATAGATTTTATGCTTAAAGATATGCTGATATGGCACGTAAACTGTATTTTACGAGAGCTACCTAAGAAAATGGAAAGTGAAGCTGTCAAAAAAATAAAGTATAGGGAATTTATGGATAGTACGTGTTGATTTACAATAAATTATTGTAGTAAAAAAATATAAATTTAGATATACCGAATTGCCGAAAAGAAAGATTTGCAACATTGTTTCTGTATATTTCCGAATTGTTAAGCCATCATAGGATGAAAGAATTTAAGAGTTAAAATAAATAAATTACATTTCCAGTATGCGAGATTTTAAAGGCTTAAACTTTTACATATTCTTTTTATTTGCTTTAGTTTTAATTAATTACTCCTAAAAATTGCGTAACTGCAAGTCGTAAAGCCTTAATTAGTTTTTGATTTTACATAACGCATAACAAATTGGAGTCACCAGAAAAACAACAAGATAAAATTCACCATAAGTTCAAATATCTGAAGCGTAAATCCGCGAAAGCAGTTGGATGGTATAAAATTGAGAGTGAAGAAAAACACATGAGGCTATTACATAAATTTGTTTTTTCATTAAACTCTATTTTTGTTTGTTTTTGCAAAGATATGGCGTAAAATAAAGTGAATAACTAAATGAAAGTGAGTTTTGTGTTTTTTTTTTTTTAAACTAAACAAATAGTAGTCAAATATCAAAAGTCGCCCACAACAAACACCTGTATGAGAAGAGAAGAGGGACAAATAGAGTAAGAGATACACTTGGTTAGTTAGGGGTAGAGAAATGTTGAACCCCAAAAGAAATAAAAGGAAAACAAAGTTCAAAAAACAAATTTGTTCATTGTGTTGGTACGTATGCAATCGGTTTTGTTTTGGTTTTCTTTGATAACAATTTTCGTTCAGCTTGATGGTTTTCGTGAAAATGAAATGTTTCGCTCGACGTAAATTTGAAGCTGACTTTTGATTTGAATTTGTGGTTTAGTTTGTGGCTTAAAATTGCGATAATATTCAAGTTGTTGCTCTCATTTTCAAAAACTCTATAAGTTCTGTTTGGTTAAGCATCGTAAGCATCGTTTCGAAAATTTCGCAATCAATTTGTGGCACGGGTCAACTCGACTCGACGAACCGGTAAAGAACTGTGACAAACCCATTAAAATTACGAGTTGCCCGAGATTCTTCTTTGATGATCGCAATCAGTGATGTATAACAATGTAATGAACTGAAATTAATGCACTAAGTGGAACTTGAAACTAGAACAGTTTGTAAATAACTTGAAGAACTACGCATTCCCGCTTCTATGGTAGTTCCAGAAAAGGAAAACCCCATTTGCATATTAGACCCTCCATTGAAGTGCTTTGCTTACGTTCCGCTCAGCCGTAAGTCACGTAAATACTTTTATTCGTCATAAATCGTTGGACCAGAACGCCGTGTTGACGTGTTTTCAAGTCTTTCTTGCAGATAGCTTTTCTCTTATTAAATTTATTGAGCCTACACGACGTCATTTAGCTTGGAATTTCACTATTTTTCAGTTTGTCTCTTTTACTTTTAAGGTTATATGCGGTTACATGCGACTAATTACTTTGTTTGTTTCGA
>JBAMBL010002642.1:0-134257 GCA_037043405.1 Drosophila subquinaria
ACATTGGGCGGAATTGCCCGTTTTTTGGCAAAAACTCTAATCTTAAAGCTAGAAACTTGAAACTTGGAGAATTTCCTATTCAAATTATTTGTGAATTTTGAATTTTTTTTTTTAGATTTGGACAAAGCCTTCACCTCCCCCTCCCACTCCGACTATGAGAAAAAAGTGTAATATATTTATATAAAATCGTAATGTAAAGCTAGAGACTTGAAACTTGGCATGAATCTTAGTTAGGCTAAAGTACAATTTATATTTTTTTTGGTTTTTTAGTTTGACCTAAAAAAAATGGACCCCCTTTTCGCTTTATCCACGACTCATTGAAAAATGTATATTTTTTTTTTAAAAGCTTCAATATAAAGGAAAATATTTCAAACTTTGCATGATTGCTAATCAGACTAAACTAGAATTTATAATTTTCTTTGTTTTTTCATTTGACCATGTTCCTACCCCCTTCCCCATCTAACACCTGGGAAATATCCAATTTTCAAGCATAAAAACACACCAAATTCTACTGGAGTATTTCAAAAAACCGCAAAATTCCGCTTATGATTTAAACTTTACATAAATATATACATTATAACGCATACTACCACATAAGCACTTTTTATAATCCACGTTTATCTTGCTAGATATACTCCACGAAACACAACTATATTGAGGTTAGATTCGACAAAAATTATGATTTATTAATAACATTGAAAACATAACGAAACAAAAGCACATATAATTAAACACATATACAACTCTTTTCTACATACCTTGGTGATCATTTTCCATTTTAAACTATTTAGATTCTTCAAACCGTTTAAAAATGGGAGACTGTCAAACAAATATGAAATTTTCAAATCGGACCACATGCAGACACCGCGTGGCACAAACAGCTGAGTTTGAAGGGCTGGTGTTAAACGAGGGTTGCATAATAAAATTTAAATTTATTGTTTTCGATGAGGAGGGACAATTACTTACTGGAAAAAATATTATAACCATAAAAATATTATAAAATAGAATTTAGACTTTTTGCCAAAAAACGGGCAATTCCGCCCAATGTGCATTGTATTGACATAATTTATATTAATTTAAAACTGAACATATAAGTATAAATAGTATATAACCAGTGAAATAAGAAAATGCGGATGAAGTTATTAAAAAAAAATATACTTTTAACACAAAAGATTTGATGTAGATTTCTTTAAATAATCGTATCTTTTAATTTCCCTTTGATTGACACAAAAATTTCTTTAACCCATTAAGTACCCATGGAAAATTTAGAACTTTTGTAAAAGTGTTTCTTTTCTACTCTTTTCCTCGATTTTTTACAAAAAATATTTTGATGCAAAAAAATTCTTCAAACAATTCTAAGAGTGACTGGAACATTTTTAAAAATATTATTGCTAGTATTTTTAATTTTTTTTTTGGAAGTTCTAAAAATGACTATTTTAACAACTTTTTCTTCCTTTTCATACAAAAAGTGCCATTTTAGCAATTTAAAAACAAAAAATTAAAAAATACTAGCAAAAAATTTTTTGAAAATTTTTTTTGCAGTCACTTTTAGAATTGTTTGAAGAATTTTTTTGGATAAAAATATTTTTTTTTGTGTTAAAAGTATATTTTTTTTAAATAACTTCATCCACATATACTAATTTTCCTGGGGTACAACTGTATTGATATGATTTGAAACAAAAATTTATTATTAAAATAAAAAAAAATACATTTTCAATATAATTAAAAAATATCATGAAAATTACCTTAAATTATTGTCATTTAAAAATTTAAGGCAAGCATATTTTACTCACAGAGCTTTAAGATTTAGCCGCATTAAATTAAATATTTTACTATTTATTTTTTCTATCTATTTTACTATTTATAGAGATTTCAATTTCTTTAAAAAAAAAAAGCTTTAAAATTTGCATTTTACAAAAATGTTGTTTCGTAGAGAAAAGTGTCAAAAGTAAGTTTAACAAAAGCATATCCTTAAAATCTCACACAACTTCTCAATTAACCCATGCTTAAATTCGAAAGGCTTTCTTTCTTATCGTTACATGACGTTTCATTATTTCTTTGTGGCGCCGCTTGGCCAACAGGTTAGCCAAATGTGGCCTTTACGGAATGGGCCAATTGATTGAACGAGTCGAGTCCCTTTTGGCCTTGCGCCAGTTTTTATTGCACAAATATTGACGCAGATCGGCAAAGAGGCAAACGATTGATTGAAAGGCTTTCAATCGACTCTCTGTAGTTGTTGTTGTTTCCGTTTTTCGTTGTTGCTATTGTTGTTGTTGTTGTTTGTTGCTGCTGTCGTTGTCACATTCACTTAATTTGCTGCTAATGACCTGGCTTGGTCAAAATGGCCAAAAGCGATTTTGGTGCAACGCTCAGCGACGTTCAATTAATAATATTGTATCTTTATTTTGACACTTGGCAACGTGTCCATTATGTATACGCCGCGTAACCGGATCCAGAGCTATATCGTTTTGTACCTGGACTGGGACTCCGACTTTAACCAGCTGCGAGTAACGAGTAACAGGTAACGAGTCACGAGTAACCAGTTACCGGTAACCAGTCACAATTTGTTTACTCATGCATTGGGGTATTTTCATTTCTTTTTTTTTTGTTGACTTTGTTATGAATACAACTTCGATTATATCATCAATTTTAATTGGCATCGAACATAAATGCCGAAAAAAACAAATACATCAAAAAATTGCCAGCCACATTGGCCAATAAATCATAGCAAATATATACAATTAGACACAAAGCATTTATATATAACTAAATAATTATACATTTTTCACATTTGTTATATCACAAAGTGAAAACGCAATTGTTATTATTTTACTTTTTCACCTGCTAATTTGTGCGGAAAATTTCTGTTTCAGCCGAGTTATCAAACGGATGAGCTGCTGACCGACTCAAAGTGTCGTTTTGGCCATTGTTGTCATTGTTATGCAATTGGACTGGCCGAAAAATGGGTCTAAAGCCAGTTAATGTGTTGCAGTTTAAGGCGTCGAAAGCGGAGTTGTTAAAAAATGGCAATGCTTAACAACGGATTAAAGCAAGCTGAGCTTAAAGCTTTAAATGAAAAGAAAGCTGCTCATAGACTGCTTTTTAATCTATTTTTGTAAGCATAATGCTCTAGTTGTTCAACTTGGAAAATGACCGATTGTTAAAGTAAGTACTGGTTTTACAATATTATCTATGCTTTAGCTTTAAATAAGCTGTTGATATCTTGAAGCTCATTTACAAGTTTTCATGTGCTTACAAAATACATCAAATTTTAGTAATGAAACACAATGTAATGCAACTCTCTCTAAAATAATTAAAGGAATAAGATTCCTTTTCAAGAACTTTTGGTACTCAATTTTAGTACAAGAGAACTTGGTTCAAGATCAACAATACTTATTTTAAGAATTATTTGTACTCATTTTAGCTTAACCAAATCTTAATTCGAGTACAAGAGAACTTGATTCAAGATCAACAATACTTATTTCAAGAATTTCTTGTGCACACATTTTAAGTTTACAAGAAAACTTGATTCCAGATCAACAATACTAATTTTAAGAATTTTTATACTCATTTTAAGATCTTAATTTGCGTACAAGAGAACTTGATTCAAGATCAAAAATACTTATTTCAAGAATATTTTGAGCTTATTTTAAGTTCACCAGATCTTAATTCGAGTACAAGGCGACTTAATTCAAGGTCAACAATACTTACTTCAAGAATATCTTGTGCTCATGTTTTAAGCTCACAAGAAAACTTGCTTTAAGATCAACAATACTTTTTTTAAGAATTATTTGTACTCATTATAAGTTCACAAGATCTTAATTCGAGTTTAAGAGAACTTGATTCGAGATCAACAATACTTATTTCAATGCATGAAATTGGAGCTTCCTTTAATAAACTTAAAAAAAATTCCATAAGTCGATTTTTTTCTTTGGATAATGGGGATTCAAGCTAGGGAAGTTTGACTGTACTTAGAAATTTGAGAATATTTAGGCTTTAAAAGTATTGATTTATTTATAAATTTATTAATGTTAGCTAAGAGCAATTGAACATAAGTAAAAAATCTAAAAAAGGTTATTTAAATTTAAAATAAAATATATAGTAAGTATATAAATTTAAATTTGTTTGTGGCTCTATATTTTCCATAATTGATTGCTTGATCAAGTGTGCAATGAAATAGTTTAACTATTTATTATCGCTGTGCTTTCTTTTGTTCAGATTAATCGCATGATTAAGAGTTAATTTGCCAGCAGTTAGTCTCATTAGGCATTAGGCATTAGGTGTATTCGGCATTTGGAATGCTTCCTGCATTAGATGGATTACCCATTAGATGAAATAGCCCGCTGGCCAGAATGGCAATGCCAATCAACTCAATTGCCATATCATGATGTTGCTGTTGATGTTGATGTTGCTCGTTAGTTATTGCAGCCTCGTTGCACATTTAAATTGCCACAGTCAAAAACTGTCAATTCAAGTGGCGGTAACAAGCGGTGCAGGAGGTGGGGGTGTTGCATGTTGCAAGTGGCAACAACAGCGACATTTTTCAACGTGCCTGAAATTTGCAATGAATTCGTTAGAGGAGACAAATGAAAAATGGGCAAATGGAGTAAAAATCAAATGCTTTTGTTCAGTTTTTGAGTTTTGAGTTTTTCGGATTTTGGTTAACGTTACGGTTACAGTTTCGGTTGCGGACTTTTAGGCAACCAGGAAGCAGCATAATCCTTGTGGCAAGTTGAACCTGCTGCCAACTGTTTTCATTGCTGTCGTTGTTGTTGCTGTTGTTGTTGGCTGTTTGTTGTCTGCGGCCGTTGCGGCTCACCATGAAAAGCCAGTAGACATAATCAACCTGCGTTTAACTGAGGCACAAGCTTCAATTACGCTTTTGACTTTGGCGCTGCACCTTTCCCCTACCCCCACCTGTTTCCCTCTCTGTTTCGCTTGTTGTTTCTACACGTTTGGCGGCTTTTCACAATGTGGTTGGCATGTATTTGAGGCGACTCCCATTGCTCTTTGCCAATGCCTCCAGAGTATGCCTCTTACTCATTCATACACATTGTGTGAGCATTTTTGAGATTGTACTCGTATTTCGTATTTTTTTTTTTCGTATTGCTAATGTGCGTCTGAAATTATTGTTGCCGTTGCCATTTCCATTGCCGCTGTTGTAATACTACTAGTTGTATTTTCACTATCAGTCAAAACTTTGACACTCTACAAAGTGTTTGGTGCGGCATTTTGGCTGTCAGAAATGGGACTAATTTTAAGTGACTCAACCTTAATTAAACCTCTTTAAATATATTTGAAAAATTCTATTTGTTATAATTTAAAATATATTTATAACAAATCATTAAACAAACTATTCAATGAGAGACAAAGACAATAAAAAGGTCCACCTAACCCAAAAACGTAAAATTGATCAAAAACTCACAGCTTGCGAAATTTTCTTCCAAAAATGTATTTAAGTCATTTATTTAAGCAATATACGCTAAAAGAAATTCAAAAGGATGAACATATAGATTTTGCATTGGAATAAATTCACTTTTTCTATACTTTTTTTTAACCATTTTCTTAAAAATTGATTTCTAAAATTGACCGTTTGTATTCTAACGATTACACTAAGTTAGATAGTAAGATTGTAGCATAAACCATTTTAATACATAGAAATATATTGAAAGTTTAATTTAAAAGAATTTTTACAATCTGTTTTCGATAAATCGAATAAAATTTGATGAACATATTCTTGGAACAAACTAGGTGGAAATCTTGTCACGTGCGCGATATCGCGTTACAAATTAATAATAAAACTAGTAAAATAAATAAAGTGATAGTAATATATCAAAATTATTTCTAAAATGGAAAACTACATTATTTTATTATGGTTTATAAGTATTTTCATCCAAATGTATATATTGAATATGAATTGAGGGGAAATTTGTTTGATCGTTTGTTTTGATCGTTTCTTAAAAGCTCACTCAAAGTTTAGGTCTCGCCTGTGGTGCAGCGTCTTTGTGAGTCGCCTATAGTTGCAGCTGCCTCAATTATTTTTGCTGCCACGCTTTGCAGCGCCAACTCCTCTCGAACTCTTGTTGTCACACTCTGCAAATACTCTGCCCTCTCGCTTCAATCTCAGCTTAGCTGGCCCAAGCAAAAAAGCTGGTCAAGTTTTGCAGCCGGTGTATGTTGATTATGTTTTTGTTTTTCTTACTTCCAACTCGGCAACTTCATGTCATTATTTGCTATCGCACTCTTTTTCTCTCCCTCTCTCTCTTTCTCTCTCATTGTGGCAGCTGTCTCTCGCTCCGTTGCACTCTCACTTGTTGCTAAAGTTTTCATTTCCAGCCGTGGCACGTTTCACTGTACCAGCAATTTTTCCCATTTTTTTTCTTCGATTTTTTTAATATTTAAACGGCGAACAACTCGAGGTCCCAATGCAATTTCATTTGTACGCTAGACAACGCTGCAAGCACGCTCCAAACCAACATAGAAAAAAAACCGAAGAAAATAACAAATATTATTAAACGAATTTGAATAATCTAAAGAAGACGTAGAAGTAGGAGAAGAAGTTTAACACAGACTATAAAAAAAAGTCCAACATTAATAAAAGAATTTAAAAGCCTGGCGACAACGTGTTAAGATTGCCAACGTGTTCAAAATGCAATTGCCCCAAGGAGTAAGTGTTAATTACATTTGCATTTCAACAAAAAAAACAGAACAACTAAAATGCAAACAAAAAAAGTGTTATAACAAAAAAAAAACAAATAATAGAAAATAAAGACAAAAAACTAAGCAAAATAAAAAGTAAATGCATAATTTTTCATGTTTTTATGCAAACGAAATGAAATTTTTTCCTCATGGTGTGGATTTAATTTAATCAAAACAACAACAATAAGAAAGCGACAACAACAATAACAACAACAGCGACAACAACAATGACAACAACAACAACAATAAATAACAAAGTTCATCGAACGCATTGAATAAATATATTATGAAAGAAATTATTAAGTACACAGCACGAAAATGAGATGAAAAAGCGCTTAAAATTAGCCACAAAAACCAGCTTAGAAAGTAAAAATTCAAAACACACCCGAATCGAATCGAAAACCGCAATAACAAAATATTGAAATATTGCAAATGTTGTTTTTGTGTCGCAAATCAAATTCATTGATTTTAAGCGTGTGTGTAATGAGTGAATGAAACAAATTGCAACGAATGGATCAATTTATTTATTACAGCGTATGCAATTTTATTCGATTTTAATTCCGCGTTAATCATAGAACAGTCTTCAATCCCTGTTGGATTTTATTAATTGACATATACATCTTTTTAATTAGACCATGTAGCAAATGTTGGCCAAGTGTTCGCTTGAGGTTTTCAACAAGTTCTGAAATGTTCAATATTATTAAACTCTCGGGAATACAAAACTCTATTAATTTTCAACGCATTGACATTTTTATTATAACATTTCAAGCCCTCCATGGTCACTTCTTGTTTCCTTGTTTAACTTCAACATTTACTCCACACTATTTTTATCAGCTCTCCAATTGTTCTCCATGGTCAGTTCTCTGGCTATATAAAACCAAATATCTAAATATACATTTGCTAAGCAAAAGTCTCAATTATTTATAATAAAAATGTTAATCATAATACTCGTACTTGGCTCGTCAATTAAACAAATTACTTGGGGCAGCTGCTGTTGCTATTTTGGCCCTATTGATTTGAAAACTTTTTGGCCACATGGCCAAGAACAGTTCAATGTGTTATTTAATGAGTTGGAAAGTGATGAGCCAAGCAATTTTCTGTTTTCAAATTTCAATTTCATAACAAAACTGTTAATTGAATACGCTTCGGGGCGCTTAATTTGACCAACTGAATTTTGTACGAGTTTCTCTCAGGAAAATCAATAGATTCTGACTTGAGGCTTTTGGCCGGAGTTTAAAAGGTCGTAGGAGTCAAGTAAGTGCCACGCCCACAACGAATTGCTGCAATCAAAAGCAGATTTGATATCCTTATAATGCGATATAAAAAACAAAATATCAGCTTAATGGGCATTATGCTAATTATATTGTGCTGTTTATAGACGTTAAACTTTTTTATCACACATACGCCGCATTGGCCAAGAGTCTTAAAGAGCAAGAAATCTTTATTTTTTGTTTTTGAATTAAGATGTATTTTTTCCGTATATCCTGTAAACATTGAAGATGGTAGCAATATTTCTAGCTATTGCTGGAGAAACTTTAAAGTTTTATTCAACAATCGGAGGGATTACATCTTTTAGTTTAAGTGTCTGTAGCTTAGAAACTTCAAGAGCTAGAGTCATAAAGTTTGGTATATTGACTTTAAAATACTATTTACGGCTGGATTTAATTTATAATTTGACTGCCTCCCTTTGGAAATCTGTATCTTAGCTTCAAATTTCTATACATTCATATAAACAACACAAAAGTTACTTAAGAAACTAGACTCTCGGAAACTGTAAGAGCTAGAGTAGTCAAATTTGTTATGTAGGCTTTGTTGTACTATGGAGAGCAACTGGAGTTTATTCATAATTTTCTACAGGTCATAATGTCTAAGCTCTGTTATTTACAAAACATTTAAAAATTCTCTGCAAAAGCTGTAATATTTTCTTCACAGCTGGGTATCATTTAGTCGATCACACTCGCTTGCAGCGCTCCTACAAATGTTTTCTCGTATATTTGCAGGCATTAAGTTTGCTGTTTATCACTTGCATGATGTTTGTCCTGACAAGCGGCCATCCATCAAACGACAAGCTTAAGTAAGTGTAACGGCCACGCCTTTAACGACATGTCCACCTACCACACACACACACACACGCACACACTTATCATGCTCATTCACATTGAGAAACCACATTTAGAGAAACAAACATTCACATTGACATTTTGGCATTTTCGCACACAGGATACGGATCCATGTGCCCGTAAAGCATCACACGCATGTGCACACCAAGACGGTCATAAAGAAAGTGCCGCTGCCCATCCCGGTGCCGGTCAAGGAGCACAAGGAGCACAAGGAGCCAAAGAAGCATCATCGCAGCAGTCACAGTCATCATTATCACGAGCAGGACGAGCTGGATGATGACTTCGAGGGTTACGAGTATCCCATCAAGGCCAAGCGACGTACGCGGCATCCTTTTGTCTAATGCACACTACACGACCATTTTATGGGCGTGGCCAAATGTGGGCGTGAACATCTTAAGACAAAAAAAATATAAACCAAAATAATGATGATATCGTATGACAAAATCTCTCACAAATCTGGGTGTGATTTGTCACTGTTTTTAGACAATAAGCGTAACATTTTCTGTGCAATAAAAAAAAACACATTAACAAAATAAATCTTAAATTTAAGCACATCTTAAAGTCAACTCTTGTCTCTGTTTCTCTGTCTCTGTCTCTGTTTCAATCTCATTATCTGTGTCTCTGAGTTGTGGGTCCATTTCGTCACTCTGTTTTGAAGTTAACAAAGCAGAAAATGCTCTGTCTGCGATGTCAGCTTCAATTAAGACAGTTGCATTTTAAGTTTGTGGGTTACTTTCAGCCCTTCTCTATTGATTTTAGTCGAAATGTCGAAATAATTATCCGAAAATGCTTTAAAATTAATTTAAGCTTTTTTGCTGCAATATTCGCTTTATAAATCTGTAGGTATTTTATTGAAATAGTTTGAAACTTTGAAATCGACTTTTGAAATTGACTTGAATTAATTTAAAAATTATATTAAGTAAAATATCAGTTCTCAGATTAGTGGAACAAATTGTATAGTAAAATTTAGCTCTCTGGTAATAATTTACAAATGATAAAGAAGTATTTTTGGTTCAAATTTTGGTGATAAGTAAAATTAAATTGAACTTGAAAGTATGCAATGTATTTGCTCTTTTGCTCTGCACTTTAAATCGACTTATAAAGAGCATGCAAACTTCGTCTAATCAATTAATCTATTTGCCAATTTGTTTGCATTTGTTTTTCGGGTTTGTGGCAACAGTTTTTGTGGCCCTATGTTGCATGCAACCGAAAAAGGGAAAGCAAAAGCAAAAAAACCCGCCCATTTGGCACAAATCGAAAGCCGCAGAAAACGAAAGTCAGCAGCTGCTGTCGTTGGTGCCAAAGGCAAAGCTGCTTTTTGTAGAGTGATAAACAGACTTGTTGATTATGCCACTGCCACTTGCCGCATTCATGGGGAGTAAATTAAAAATTGCAAATCTTGAAGTATTTGGGGCTTTGCAACAATTGAAATTAACGTGCAGCAGTTAGGGAATAAGCTAAGGTACATAAATAAATAAGTAATCAAACAGGAATGAGAGAGAACAGTAACAGTAAAAGACAAAAGAACAACGATAAAAACGGAAACCGAAGCAGCTAAAAATAATGATGTGATGCTGTTGCTGCTGCCCCTTTCAACAATTGCGATTAGTGGCGACCTGAGACTGAGACACGGCTGAGACAGCACTGCCAACATCTACAGCTTATGGCCATATGAAATATGCATGCCTCTGTAACAGGCGCATAACCCAAAGCACCAACAACAACAACTCAAACAACAACAATGACAAGCACAAGCTGAGGGATTGGGTACGAGTCTGCTTTGTTTTTTTGGGGGTCAACGGATGGTGTGCTCTGTCAGCACGTGCTGCCCGTCTAGTAAACACAAGTTCTAAATAAAAAACAGAGGAAAAAGCAACAAAAGCAAAAAAAATGCCAACACACACAATCAACAACAACAAATATGTAAACAACCTGGCGGAGGCAGAGCATTTTGATGGCTCATTTCATCAGACGCACTCAAGTGCCAACCAGACAAAGTATAAAAAACGAAAGAAACGCACTCGAGTCGTGCCACTCAATTTCGAGTTGCCACCCAGCACACAGCACACAATCCGATTGAATCTCTCTCTGTGTGCCACAAGCCAATCGGATGTTCCTCCTCTTGCTCCTCCTTCTTCGTTTCCATCCTTTGCCTTTTTTTTTATGTCTGCCGTGCACAACGTGGCGTATAATTAATATGACGTCAGCTGCAGCAAATTATAAAAGGAGACACGAAAAAATAATGAAAATGAAAACAGCAAGTAAATGAGCTGCTAATGAGACCGAAAGTCTGCTAGACTGCGGTAGATACCCTGTAATTAAATTATTCTAGAGCAGCACTACGTGGCGTATACTTGATATCATAACAGCATCGGCAATTTGTTAGTAAGGCTATTATTTGTGTTTCTGATGAGACTAAAAGCGTGATAGACTATAGCAGATACTTTTTGCTAAGTTTTTTATTAGGTCAACTTAACATTGCGTATACTTAATATGACTATCAAGCAACTTGGCCCCTTAGAATGTAAGCACACCAGTAAATGAGATCCTTATGTTATTAAAAATCGTCTATATTATAATGATACCCTGTAGATATTATTTGTCTGTAAATAAGCCCAACATAACGTATGCGTGTTTTGATTAAAATTATAAAAACTTTTTGAAAAGATTGCAAAAAGCAATCAGATGAGCTCTAAATGAGTCAAAAGGCTTGTTTAACTAAGATAGATACCCTGTAAGATCGAATATTGTAATGTAAATACTATTTAGCTTAACTGTTTTATAAGTATATATGTATATTTTTTGTTAAATTATTTGTTTTCAAATTAATTTAATGCCAACTTTCATTTAATATTTTTGCTTTTCTGTAATCTTCTACAATTCTCAACATAATACAACTCATCTTTAAACTATAAATATTTACAGGGTATATAAAAATGCAAAAATCATAGCATACTTTGCAGCGTTGCCTGAAGTAGTTTTTGTCAGGCTGCAAAACATGTACTTAACTCGATCTCGCACTCATTATCTGTCCCTCTCCCACTCTCTCTCTCTCTCTGTCTCGCACGCTTGCTATCTCTGTCAGTCTTTGTCTAGGCAATCTGAGTGTCGAGGTGTCAAACTCATATATTTACTTGTCGCTTGTTGTTCTAATTTTGTTGTTGTGGCTGTTGTTTAATATGGTGCGTTTATTTGATTAGGCCCGCCTAAGAGAGCTACGTGACTGGGTTGATTTGCACACACACACACACACCTATTCCATGAGTGTGTATTTGTGTAGTTGTTGTTGAAGTCAAATAAATCGCAGGCATGTCGTAAGTACATTTACTTGTACACAAAAATGCGCATACCACGCATAACAATAGGAAAGCACAGCAGGAATATAGACTGTATAGGATAAGAAGTAAGGGGAGTGTGTAGACAGAGAGGCAGGGAGGAAGGGGAGTAGATTGGTAGCTACCAACTTAGATAAACTGATTGTTTAGCCTGTGGGATATTCAAATAAAACTTATGTGCAGCACTTTCAATTGAAGGCGTATTAGCTCTGATGGAATTCGGAATAGATTGAGATTCCAGTAATAAAAAGCATCTGTAAGATATTCTTAAGATTTATCAGGATTATCTTCTTAGTATGTAGATAAAAATAAATTTACAATTCAAATAAATTCCACAAGAAAATGTAATTAGGAATCAAGGAATGGGAAATCCCAAATAAACCTCAATCAGATCAATATGTACATATATATTAGTTATAAAAAAAATGTAAAAGTGAACTTAAGACAGAGAACAAATATAAGAACTTAAGACAGAGAACAAAAATAAAAATAAACTATACACACTTCTTTCTTCCTCTTTCCTAAATGTTCTCCAATTCCATTAAAGGGTTAACTCACAGTCCCTATTATGCTAATTCAATGAATCTTCAGCTGCTTAATTCCCAGCTATATCCTTCTTTTCTACGGCCTCATAAAAGCCAAGCCCCTGACCTTCATTAAAGCTGGTTTATTTATACAGGTATTGATTTAATATTAACAAGCTCCAATTAGAAGCTCCAAAAGAAATAATACTAAATTGATTGGTGCACAACTTTAAGGATATTTTTTGTTCTACAGATATGTAACTATATCTATGTCAGGCTGACATTTATTAAGAGCATACAAATTGCTGTCGAAAAATCTCAAAGCCTATTTTGTGCCTAGACAAATAGAGACCGACCCCATATAATAAACAAACCATTTTCTGCTTCCACTGAACAAAATCCCAATTTATGTGTGTGAGTGTGTGTGAGTATCTATGTGTGTGTAGGCTTTAGTTCCTTTGTTTGTTGTGATGTCTGCAGTTTTGAAATACAAACAAAAAATTGGACAAACTTGAATTTGCTGACTTTTCTGCATAATTTAAGGAAAAAGCAACAACAAAAACAACAACCATAACAATAAGCAAAGCTCAGTCTGCATATTCTTAAATATATACGACATAGTATATGATAGTATATCTTTTATATATGTTTGTACATAAATTATTACCGTTTTTACAGCATACAAATAATTTTACGATCCAATGGCCCCAGGGATGGGAATTTGGGCGGGGGGCGTTTTTACAGTACAGTGAGAATCAATAAGCGACTGACAGTTATTTTTTGTTTTGGCTTGGTTTTTATTATTTGCTTACTTTTTTGGGCGCTATTGCCACGCCCATTTGGGCCATTTTATAGCTGACTGAGCCTAGGCCAAAAGCAAACCACACACACATACCGCAACAACACACACACACACACACACACACACACAACACTTTTCGCTTAGCCCGTAATGCATTGTGTCTAATACCCAATTAATTTGGGATTTACTCTTAATGAGTCCCCCAAGCGAGTTGGCAACTCTGGTCAGCCAAATGTGTGTGTGTTCAGTTAGAAAATGCACTTAATTAGCGCCTAACGGCCACGGAAATGGACGAACGGACAGACAGACAGCCATAAAAATACCCACCAAACAGTCACACACACACACACACACACACAGTCACTCACACACCTACATATACAGAGCTAACAATAATTACAAACATCTGCCGCACATATTTAATATTTGTTTATCGTCCTTTTCTAAAAATTATAATTACAAATTTTGGTCTACCACAAAATTAGCAGAAAATGCCAAATTGAGTTATTGACAATTTTATTTTATTGCTCAAAATTACGCGTACAATTTTTACTTAATTATGACGGTCATTAAAAGTGTTATAAATACGTTCCGATCATCTAATTATAAGCGAACTTTAAAGAGTTTAAAAACTACTAAACTTGGATTTCGGTATACATATTTCTTATTTACTTAACGAAAGGAAAACTTAACGAAGCTTAGCTCAGGGCTGCCACATTTCGGACCTTAATATAAAACACATAATACTCGCAATTATAGCATTGCATTAGTGCCAACATTGATTTGATTGTATAATAAAAGTTCAAAGTTTGACCCTTTTTTTTTGTATTTACTTTAGAAATCAATCGTAGGATAAATAAAACATAAAAAAGGTTAAAGTCGGCTTTATTTATATCATTTCTCATCAAATACAATCTAGACAAGCACGTGCAAATAATATCTATAAACAATATAGCCACAGATTTGAATAGGGACCGCACCCAAAAAAAGAAATAATAACAACAACATTTGCACAATTTCAGATCCATTCATTCAGCTGCTGCTGCGTTCGCTGCTGCTGTTATTGTTGTTCCTGCTACGGGCAAATAGACGAAGCAATCAGTCCCAAAAATTTGAGTATCTCTTACAGCTAACTAACGGTCTGCGTACATATGTGTGCAAATACTCACACACACACACAAACATGTGTAAGCATGTAAAGCAAAGCCATAAGTTTCATGGAAGGCGGCGCATGCCGTGAACTGTTGCGCGGTGTTGCCGTTAATGAACTTAAGCACAGACATAGACATAGACGAAAACCCCATCGCACTCAAACGCAAATGTATGTGTAAATGTGTATGCATGTATTCTTAAAGGAGCGGCATACACACCCACACATACAATCGCGCGCACACGCACACAGCGACACGAGGCAGTGACCTACCAACCTACTCAAGCAATTTTGGCATGCCATGCACGAAAACTGAACTGAATCCAAGGCAAACAAACGAACGAACGAACGAAACGCAAACATGCTCGAGAACGGCAACAGTTAGCGAGTGCGAGAGCGAGCAATGAGAGTGAGAGTGAGAGTGAGCGGCGAGCAGTTTGAGTGCAAGCAAACGCTTCGAACTGCAACATGTTCGAATCGAACCACATTGATGACGTATGCTGAACATGTGCGCCACCCCCAACACGCAGACAGCGAACGAAATAGCAACAAAAACAAAAAGCAAAAAGCACTCATACCAAAACGAATCGCACACGTTGAGTGCGATTGTGTTTGAGCGCAAAACGTCAAGTATTGGCGGCATCTTTTGTAGCAAATATTTCGCACAAGTATCGCAGACGACGCTGTTCTGTTCACACGCTCGGTAACGGTAACGGTAACTGCCCGACTGCTGTTGTTTGGTTTGGCAGTTTCACAGTCTACAGTTACTCCGCACATTCGCAATCGCAACAACGTGCACGGCATTTGGCGGCGTCGCTCGTGTTAATAATAAATAATATTATACTCAAGTTCAATTTATAAAGCGCGTAAAGCAAAAGCAAACATCAACAACAACAGCAAATTGAGCACAATAAATACAAAACAAATGCAAATGCGATGCGTGTATGTGTGTGTTAAGTGCTTGTGTGTGTGCGTGTGTGAGTGAGTGAGTGTGAAGAAGATACAAAAAGTGCTGATTAAAGGCTTAAATTGACTTTAAACAAAATCAACAAAACAAGAGCAACAACAACAACAACAATTGCAGTAGCAACAACATCTCAATAAAACCGGCGCAAAAGACGCTTAACAAAACAACAAAAAATAAATAAATTATTTCAATAATCATCATCATCATCATCAAACAAAAACAACAATAAATACAAATAAAGAATTCTTTGCTGATATTGTATGCAGCTCAGCAGAAAGGTGCGAATTTATTCATATTAATCAAAAGTAAGTACAATTTAATTTACCATATTTTTCTCCTCTCTTCTTCTACTTCTTTGCTTATTAATTTAATTGCAAACATGGCAAGAAATTATTTAATAAAATTTGCTAAATTGGTTTTAAAATGTTCGGTTAGAGAAAATCAAGAACAACAACAAAGAGCAGAATATTTTCAAATATATTTCTTTTTGGCGGCGGAAATAATCGTCCGATTTAATATTGAATATACAATGCCCAAGTTCTTACACTAAGCAACATCGAATTACTTTGAAATTGCAATAAAATTGTAATAAAATATTTACAAAATAAAAGGGAAATCGTTTTTGTAAATTATTTATTGAGAATTTCGAGAAACTTCGAATTTCTAAGCAGATTTCTTGGAATTTTACGGAAAACATAGAACAAATTTTATTTTTTGATAAATTAAGTAATCCCTTATTAAAAATGTGATAAAATATCTAAAAGTCAATTAAAAATCGGGAATAAATTAAAAAACGTTAAATTGCTTGTAATATGAAGAATATTTTAATTATATTTCCAAAACGAACATTTATTTCTTACTAATATAAACTTAAGCAACACAATTTGATTTGTAGCTCAGTGTATATAGACAGTCGACGATTTAGACATATATGTTTATTCTCAAATATATACTTTTCTATAGATGCGCATAGAATTGTATTTCTATATTTTATTTAAATATACATATTTCACTTGTTAGCGGCTCGTTAAAGCCAACTGCAGGCAACAGATAAAAAAGCATATGTTTCGGCCCACAAATACATACTCTTCAGATAAATATATAAACATACATACATATGTATGTATATATTTAATAGAAATGAGCGTAAAAAAGCTCAGCTAAAAATCATTAAAAATTCTTGAGAATTCGCAAGTAGATGCCAAACAAAAATACGGCTAACAAACACGCCAGTCAAATCAAACAAAAGACACGAGAATAGACAATCAGTTTCCAAAAATTTGTTAGCACCAGCTGATAAACTGACAAAAAACGTGGGAATGCGAAAGAGTAAGTATTGAGAAATTGAGAAATTGAATAGAAGGCTAGGGAAAGAGTTGGGGAAACACCTTTCGCAGTTGCCAAACTAGATTATGGCTTTTTTCCGGCCCTGTCCATTTCCATTCGCAGTACGTGCCAGGGCTGGAGCTGGAGATGGCTTAAAACCCGTATACCGTATATCCCAGTCACGCCTCAAGGTTCCCCGGGTTCATATCCATCAGCGTCTATTGCTGACAAACCAATTTACTGTTAGCACTTGAAACTACTGTGCAATTTTGCGTGGCAAATTCATGCTGCCATGAATCGCAAACTTTTATAATTCCCAAGTGGTTCTACTTTGCAAAAGTATTGTCAGCTAATTTATGAAGTATATTTTTTAGGTAAAATCATAATTTTGTCATAAAAGCTGTATTGCAAGAAGAGAATAAATATTTTTTATAATATTTTCAGCAAATATTAAACATTTTAAAAAGTTATTGTTTGCAAATTGCAATAATTAAATGTCTTCTAAGAATCAATCACAGTCTAATTAAAAATTCTCTATTACGACCTATTTCCTGGCCTTTAATTAGCTCAACTTGAAGCTGTAAAACACAAGCAGGCAAATTGTGTATGCTTCAGTTGTTAACTGCTTTAAAGGGCCGTAAACAGCAATTACAACATCAGCAGGAATCCCCCCATTCTTCCTATCCCTGCCAACTGGAAAAACAAATTTAAAGCCGCCCCCTCATACTGATTAGGTTCGGAAAGGGGCAGAAGCTAGAGAGATAAGCGACAAATTTGGTACGTGCCTGAAATGCTATAGCTCTGAACTATTCTCCAGAGATGACAGAGGGTTTAAAACAGTTTTGAGCGCAGGAGGCGGGGTAAGTTAGAGATACACGTGAGCCAAAAAACATTTGCATTTGTAAATCAATTACAACATGTTTCGACAGTAGAGAAAAGTTGTTCGGAATTGTATTTGCACCTTGCCCAGTTCCAGCTGTGTTTTGATGCGGCATTTGGGGCACTTGGATCTGTTAAATTGAGTTTAGTCTGGGCGTGGTTCAAGTGGCTGAGTGCAAACAATGGGCTAATCCCACAACAAATTGCTATCAGCAGGAGCATCCACACAGGAGGCACAAGGCACAGTCTCTGCTTATTTCCACTCTCTTCACAATTTTCAGCAAATGACACTTGACATCACGAAATGAATTGAATTGAATTGCAGCGTGTCGAGAGATTTGTTGGCCTGACGACAATATTTTCTACATTTATATGAAGTTATTTAAAGACTGAAGAAGCTACAATTATTTGAGCATATGGCTTAAAAAACAAATAAATATACGCTTAAGTAATTATTACTTTTGGGATTTATTAATTTCATCATCATAGGATTTTTAATATATGTTCGACTTACATATTTGCAGCTTAAGTTCCCAGATTTATTATAATAATGAGAAATACATAGTTCAAAGTGGTTCAATCTCATAGCTTCTATAGTTCAAGTGTCAAGGTTAATTGGCAATCGATTGCCATGTTTAAGGTTCAGCTTTAAATTAACACCGTTACAACAATTAGCTGAGCAATTTACATCTATTTATAGCACAATAAAAACAATTTAAATTAAATAAAACAGTCTCATTATAATTTTAATTTTCTATTTTATTACATTATTTGAGCTTTGGCCGCAAATTGCAAAAGCAAGAAGCTTAATTTAATTAAGTGTTGTACAACTATTATATTATAGCAATTTCAATTGTGTTTCGCAACTCTGTGTAACAATTTGGCTTTGGGTTTTGGAGAACTTGAAATTTTATTCTCCTTTATTTGGGAACTAAATAAACAAGTTGAGAAATGGGAAGAACAAACAAAAATTATAACGAAAGAAAACTTGACTGGAGAATGCCCTGCAAAAGCTGCAACTCTTTACATACAATTTTCAGAATAGAGAGTTGTTATTTCAATATCTATTGTAAAACTAGTTTAATGCAGTCTTTGTTTCTATTTCAAAATATACTTTCACTGAATTATATTTTCACTGAAATTGCAACTGAGTTGAACCCTTTTTCACTTCACTTCACAATTACGGGGTATATATATTTATATAGTACACAAAACCTTTCAAATTCTTGTGCACTCAGTCTGCAGTTTATTTCTATGAATTCTGTGTATCTTTATTATTCTATAGAATTCTTTATTATTTGTGTTGTCGAACCGTAAATGTTATTTTTCACTTTAAATCTAAATCCCCATTTTATATAAATTGCAATTTATTTGTTTTTAAATAACTCGATTTCAACGAGCATATTAAATTATTTATAAATAATTTCAAAGGCCACAAATCAATGAGCTGAACAATAAATTTAAAATTCTGGCCAACAAAAATGCGCATAAATTCCATATTATTAAGCCACGAGCATATTAAACAGCACAAAACCAAAAACCAAACGCAGACCCTTTGGATAAAAAAATAAACCAAATCCCATACACACACACACTCGCACACATACAAATTGAGTGTGAAATTTTACGCGCCATTTAACAGAGGGCGGCCTCAGCCTGAAACCAAATGTTTTCTGGGGCCTTTTTAAAGTGAAATATGCCGCAACGCAAAAGAAAACAAGTGGATTTTAACTAGTAAAGAGTTTTAAAACAGTAAGATACTCAGTAAACCAGTTTGAGATAACCATAAAAGGAAAGTATGTCCTTTGAATAATGAATTTGTAATTGAATTCTTTTAAAATATTAAATAGAGACAGCTTAAGTGGGTTAACTAGGCGTATGCGTACTGAAAGAATTATAATAAAAATTAATACATAATAATAAAAAAACATACATATACATCACATATTCAGAAATGACAGAAAGCCTGGCTATCTAGGCGTATGGCTAATATGAAGACGATAACTGATAATTTGTAAATAAAAAATAATGAATCATTCAAGTTTTTAAAAATGTGTAAGAATTTTAAAAAAGTGCAGAAGTAAATGAAATTATTTATTTTAATTATTTTTAGAAAATAATACATATAATAATACAAAACTTGTACATATTTAGAAATGACAGAAAAGCTGGCTATCTAGGCGTATGGTTAATTTGAAGACGAAAAGTTGTAAATAAAAAATAAGGAATCATTCAAGTTTTTTAAAATGTGTAACAAATTTAAAAAAATTAATAAATAAGTGAAATTATTTAATCATACCCCATCTGTGTAAATATATGATTACAGGGTAGTTAAAGTAGAATTTACAGCATTTAGCAGAGCTGCTGTCAATTATACAAAAATATGCTCATAGGCAAGTATATAACTAAGCTGTAGAGTGAGTTCAGGACAAATAGACTTGTCGCCCTTTTGTGTGAGCTACAAATCTGAGAGCGTGTGTAAAGGTGTGTGCGTGTGTGTGCCTGTGTGCATGTTTGTGACTTATAAGCAATACATTCTCATATGCACATATGCGACGGTTTTATGATTACTTTTTCTTTTTTGTGCTCAGACTTTTCGTGTTGGTTTCGACGCTTAAGCAACTGGAGAGTTGGGAACGGTGCTAAGCCGCTGGCTCTTATTGTGGCCAAGAGTTTTGGTGGTTGGGTTGAAGCTAGAAGCTGCCATTTTAATTGTTGTTGTTGCTGTTGTGAGCCAGGATGTGTGCCATGCAGCCAAGTGTACAAAATGGCGTCAGAGCCAAAGTATTTAACGTAGTAGCAACTTGAAAATTTAGCAAAATTGTTAAGGCAGTGACACAATAACATACACACGCACACACACACATGCAAATGTCTGGGCACATATACATATGCAAATTGTGCAGTGCCACATATGGCAGCATGTGTAAATAAGAGCGTTACACTTTAAAAATCGCTGCCAGCATTGTACTGTCCTGACGTTGACAACATCTACTCTTATTCTTCTTCTTCTTCTGGTTTCTCCTTCTTCTTCTGGTTGCTCCTTCTGGTTTTTTACCGCCAGCTTCAGTTGATATCGCCTCTTGGTTTACTTATCCGTACGCCTACACAGCGTCTGTTGCGCTGCGTCTGTTGCCACAGCTTATTTCCACAACTTTTTGCCAGCTTTTTGTAAATGAATAGCACTGAAAAGCACAACACACACACACACACACACACTCGTACCCTCACCTACAGTCGTACACACAGACACAACACTTTATATTTGTTTACTTTTTTTTATACTCGTTGAGATACCCGCACCCATTGAGTGCCATGGGGCATCAACAGTTTTATATCGTCTTAAATTATAATTACCCTTTTCTTAGCTCAGCTGCACACTGAAAGAGTTGTTCTTAAATATTTTAATTATGGCTACAATTAACTTAACTACTTAAGTTATGAGCATGAATAAGAGAAGCGGACTTAAAATGCCCTTACAAATTCTTAAACATTCTTTAAATATGTTTAAATTTTGCTGAGAAATAATCTTAATTTGTCAAAAAGAAGTTTTCAATAATAAGCGTAGATAGCTGAAAATACAAATGCCGTAAATTAAAGAATAATAAAAACAATCTATATTAAAACCGTTTTACAGAAATAAGTAAAAGTATCTCATAGTTGAAAGTGCTTATACATTTGGCTTTGACTTTTATGCTATGTCTTGGCATTTGCATGTGTGAAGCGAAGCCTCTCTCTATAAACATACATACATATATGCGCACACACAAAAGATATGCACACACACTAGCATACTTACTCACACACACAGATAGTCAGACTGGGAGGCGGGCGCGTGTTTATTTGTTATTGTTACCTTACCTCAAACACATTTTTATGACATTCAACGCAACAAACTGAACGCCAAATTGAATGTCAGAGTCTATGTAAAGTTTTCTGTTTTCTCGTTGACAGCAGAAAAAAAAAGTAAAAAATAACAGAAAGCAGAAAAAAGTGAAAAAAAATGGTTGTTGTAAATGAGGCCAGCTAAATTGTTGGTGCACATGCGGCGTATGCGTAATAAATCCAATGACAATGACGTCACGACGACACTGTTGGTTGCCACTCAAGCAAATAACACTTTGGTATTTTAGCAATTTGCATGCCAACCCAAACACACACACACACACACACACACATACAGTCTGTTTGTGTGTGTATGTGTGTGTGTGTGTCTATAAGTTAATTTGTCTCAAGTTATTAGTTTAGTTCAACTTGGTCGGCAACTTCAAAGCTATTTTCAAGCGGCAAAACTTTTGAAGACGCTTCCTTGCCTGGCAGGATTCCCTTACCGTCGTCGTATCCTGCGGCTTTTGCGGCCAAAACCCTTTTTTTTTTGGTGGTCGCTGCGGGTTAGTCCCGTTATTTGACTCTGTAAAATACATCTAGAAATTTATTGCACTCTTCAAAAACAAATTTGCTTTCTTTTCTTATTAAATTTAATAACTTTGAGAATTTTTCTAAAAATATTTGAGTTATTTTTAATCATTTCATGTTTGCATAAAAAGTGACAAACAAATATTTGGATATATTAGCATTATTAAATAAAAATTCCTATTCTAAAAATAGAATATACAAACGAATTTATTTTGTAAAATATTCAAAGGACTTTTGGACTTTGATTAATTTTTAAAGTTACTTAAAAATATTTTTAGACAACTTTTAATTTTCGTATATTTATTAAATTTTATATGCTCTTTTAAAGTCACATTTGAAAATTTAAAAGTGCGCAAAGTGTAGGCCAAATGTAACTCCCAAACTTTTAACTTTCCATATATCAGCTACCTTTCCCTGTCTCTCTCTCTCTCTCTCTCTCTCTCTGTCTCTTTCTCTCTCTCTCTCCCTCTCTGTCAGCCCTCTCAGCTGCGGTTGCTGTTTTCGTTTTGGGGCCATCGTTAAGTTTCGTTTTTCAATATCATTTTTCAGCGCTTTTAACGTTGTATGAAAATTGAAAATTATGCGCGCCTGCTTTTATTTTTAATTTACGTGCAAAAAATGCTGTACGCCATTAAGGTAAGAGTGTGTGTGTGTATGTGTAAGTGTGTTTGTGTGGTGTGTTCTTGGCATGTTTGTAAAAATTTGCGCACATTTGTGATACGTTCGTCTTGATAAGCGCGCACACAATTTATGCTGTATTTAATCTGATTGACGCCAGGTGAAACAGCTGAAACTTAGTCTCATTTACCCTACCCCCCCCTGGCCCATATGCCCCTTTGTTCCGATAAATATCTACAAATTTACTGGACTACAATTTACGTGCTGGCAATTTGTATAATTGATTAAATATGCGTGCCGGAAATCGCGCAGCAAACGCAGCACAAAAATCCTTGACTATCCTGGCAAATGAGAAAATTCAATGTGCAATTAATATGGCAATTTCCCACTCCTCCCCCTCATCCAACTCTGATTCCCTACATGGCAACTATAGAAATATCCTTTGCTTTGGCAATATTATTATTAAATTAGTGTGCATAATTATGATGTTCTCTCGCCAGGTCTGTGTGTGTGTGTGTGTGTGTATATTTCCATAGGTATTTCGGAGGTAAAACCCTGCGATAAGGCACGTCTGGAATTGGGTCGTCATCCCCTCAACCCCTCATCCCTGTTCCCTGCTACGAAAGTCGACCTTTTTATTGGCCTGTAGCATGAAATGACGCTGCCTGCTCCAAATTTTTTTTTATTTTGTCGTCGTCTTTTTTTCTGTTTATGTTGACTTTATGAGCCCAAGGAAAGAAAAAAAGAAATATATAAAGTATATGAAGTACACGACAAATTATTTGCCGCTTTTGTAGGTCGCGGACAAAAGGCGGGAAGGGGAGGGAAGTAAACACTCAATAGCAGTTGACCATGGCATTTGATTGCGTTTCTCCAGGGTAAAACCCCTTTGGGTCTTTATTTCTCGTAACTTTAGTGTTTGTCAACGCCTAGAAATCTGACTCCCAATAGCGACAACAACAATTGTATCAAGGCCAACACTTTTGTTGCCTTTCCAAAGCCAATAACTTCTTTTACTAACTCATAACAATGAACTCATTTCGATTGCTTGAGACGAGGAGAGAAGAAAAGTGGCAACATTATAATGAAATCAAGAAAATGTAAATGCAGTAATAATCTATAAGCCAAATCAGTGATTAAGTGGTACTCATAATGCTAAACGGTTTAGTTTTTGGCCAAATACTTGGAGTTGAAGAATTGAAAAGGGCAATAAATTGACTTTTTGTAATACTGGAGAATTTATGGCAGTTTTAGAGTAAACTTTGACAAAGTAGAAAACGCAGACTACTTTAAAATAGTTTTCAACAAATGATATGGAAATTCTATGAGAGAATTTATGAATTTTAATGGAAGTATCTATTTTTTTTTAAGTATTCAACGACAGAAAAACATAAAAAACTTAAATTACTTTTACTTTTGCAATTACTTTTACTATATTATTTTTTGCTCGAGATTATGACTCATGTGTGGTCAGAAAGGAACAAAGGAAAATGTCAGCTTTGCCATTTCGTGATGGAATTGAAAAAGTTAAAGCGGCCTCTCTGCAATTTTTGACCAAAATGTGCAACACTTTAGTAATTACATTTTTGAACGAGACTCTGTAATTGAAACAGAAAATGAAAATGAAACAGAAACAGAAACGACATACAAAATGTACCTTTAACGTAACACACACACAAATATACAAACTCCCCTATACACACACACACCTTTTGTTGTGCCTGTGACCGTAAAATCTGAAAGTGCTGAAAAAAATAAAAGTTAAAACGAAACCACCGAACGAAAAATTGCACAAAATAACTTTCACTGGTTTTCGTAGCTGCGTTCCATGGTTATTACGGGGCTGATTGAGAGCAGCGGAAGGGGGAAGGAAGGATAAACGGAAGGTGAAGAGGGGCTGTAGGTTCAGGGGGGAAAAAGGGTTTGCAACTCTAATAAATGTTACACTGCAAATTGCACACGACGCCTCATGCGCCAATATATATCAGAAACTGCCGTTAGTCGCTGACCTCGACGGGGGGGTGGGAGTGGGTGGGCGTGGCATGTTGCATGTAGCATGTGGCAAGCGTCCTGTCCGAGCGGAGGCTCCACGCTGCTCTCATCCAAGTGGCAACCTGGCACATATTTTAGCATAAAACATTTGCATAAAACTTTCACGGCTTATGGCGCACGAATGCAATGCAAAAGTTTCATTGTGCGCATTGGCCGTATACTTCGTGTACTCAGTGTACATCCTCCATTCTCCACCCTTCAGTTCCACGCCTCCGCAAACTCCATACTCCGCCAGACTACTTTCAATTTTTATAAATTTAATCCCTAGCAAACAACAGCAACAAGCGCTGTTAACTTGACGGCTCCGAAAGGGTATACTCGACTAGGCGATGACCCTGAAATTGTGAAAGTATTTTTGAGTTTTATATCTGCAAAATTAGTAAAAATTTTTAATAAATTTATTATTTTGAGCATGGGCCGTTACGATTTTAATTTTTAAAACATAAATTATTGAATAAAAGTTATTTGTTGATTTTTATCAAAAAAATTAAATGAAAACTTTTATTTTTCGATTTAAATAAAAAAGATTATAAAATAAAATTTAGATTTAAATTTTTATTTAAAAATTATAATTTAACTCTTATTTTCCATTTTATTTTAGAAATTAAAAATAAAAGTTATTTTTAAATTTTTATAAAAATTGAAAAGAAAAATGATTATTCAATTTATATATAAGTGTTTTTTGATTTGGAAGGCGTATTTCCAAGAGTGACATGTATATACAAAATCATAGCCAAGGAGAGTCGGAACGTCGTTACCTTACCACCCCTCACCGCCCCCCCCCATCCTTGTGAATGTAATACACCTTACAGTTCAAAAGACATTTGCATTCATTTTTTATTTTTCAATTTTAACAATAAAAATTGAAGAATAATTCTTATAATAATTTTTATTTTCAATTTTTATAATAAAAATTGAAAAAGAACTTCTATTTCTTATTTTTATAATAAAAATTGATAAATAACTTTTATTCTATCATTTTTAAATAAAAATTGAAAATAAAATGAATCTAGTTTCTCATAACTTTTATTTGCGGTCCTCGATTTTAAGTATCGAAAAATTAGTACATATTTTTTTTTTAGCAAAAGGTTTAGATGACATACATATGGGCTAATCCTGAGTTGCGGACGTTACATTTGCACGCAAATTTTCATGTTTAAACTGATACAGCTCGCGTTCAGATTGGTGAATTTAAATGAAGTTTTCTGAAAAATGCATTTCATTGAAAGTACTCTTAAACCTATTTTAAGAAAAAAGCCTAACTGTTTTTGAAAAAAAATTAGGCTTGCTGAAAGTTCCGTTGTGGCCGTTACAAAGAATGGAAGTCGATTTGAGGTTAACGTACATTTGCACATATATTAGCGAATTTTGCATAGTAAACAAAAAATATCCAAATACAAAAAATTAAGTGGAATATATGACCATATCAATCCATCATCAAAATAAAGATAAGTAGTCTCCTTAATTAAAAATTTTAGTTTTTGTCTGTTGCGGACGTTACGTTGCGGACGTTACACTTTTTACACACACACTTCTTTTCAAATTATTAATATATATTAAATATTTTTTCGATACAGTTTTTATCTTAAATAAAAGAAAATTAAACAAAGTTTAAGATGAGCTAAGCTCTAAACACTCAGACGACCGTTTTGCCCACTATTTTGGCCATTGAAAATACCCCTTTTTTTACAAGATTTATTGAAATTTAGAGGCAAAAAGAGGAATTAATTGATTAAGCTCGGCCATGAACAACCAAACCACCGTAAAATCATTTTGATTTTGTAATTTAAAGCCTGAAATATATTCTATTACAACAAAAAACAACTATTATTAAAAAACATGCAAATTATTGACAATTTAAGGTTTTTGCCCTTGGTTTAAAAATTTTCGGATTAGCCCATATGTATGTATATTTGAAAAGGACTATGGAATGATATACTTACATAGTCAATCATAAAGGTCATAAAATTGGCAACTTAAATTGATCTTTATAACGAAAGTCTAGTATTTAATTCAAATTAATAGTTTAAAGTCAAATATTGAGATATCTATATGATTTGATGTAACATATACATAAATTATGATTCAAATATTTTATATGCCAAAATAAATTTATAATTGTGTCCAGTCCTTATGTCTAATATTTCTTTTCAATCAAAACTCAATTTGCTACTTTAGTTTTTTAAATTTAATAAATAAATTTAGTTAATAATTACAAAATTTTAAATTTTTTTGACAGCGTTATGTATAACTTCCTTAAAGAACGTTTTGTGTATTTCACTTTCGCTCGCACGTTGGCCACACCCCTCAGCTTAAATAGCAGAGGGTATACAAACTACCATTGGTGCAACAACTTCGCTGGCTCCCTTGAGAAGTCTTTGCAATTTGCTGCCTATCTACACACACACACAAACACACTTATATACATACACACACACACACACACACACACAGGCATAGAAATCGCCTTACCTAAGCAGAACTTGACTTGACTTCACTCTCACCTGAGTTACGCTTTCTTTTTGTTTCTACCTTTTACTACACTAAGTGAACTTATTTTTTTTTTTTCTGTATATTTTTCTTTACTTTTTTTTGTCTTTGGTTTTTTTTTTATTTGCTAAGAGTTTTCTTTTTGCGTTTATCAGCACTGAACGTGGCAGGTTGGCTTCGGTTTTTGGGCCTGGAACATTTTGTTAGCTTCAAACGAGCATTTTGGCCCGCTAGCAAAAAGCTGTTCATAAATTGCATGTTGGCTTTTGTGCGAGTGTGTGTGAGTGTGTGTGAGTGTGATTGTGAGTGAGTGTAGTTGTAATGTAATGTGTGTGTGTGTACTGGCATGTACTCCATTTTGCTTTTTAATAGACCCTCCTCGCATTTAAACTGTTATGCTTGGCCTGGTCCCGTCACACAAAAGACCTTTCCCCTTTATCGCTTAAGCCAAATCACAGTGTCGAGCTGTGCCACATATGTATATATACATACATTTATATATATATCCTCTTCTTTTTCTTCTTGAATCGATCGACTGTTGGCTGAGTGAAATTTACGTTTTGTAGCCTTTGGCCTGCAGTTTTCGCGCTGAGCCAAGTCAGGCACAAGCCATCGTAGATAGCTGGGCCCGAAACCCCATCAATTTCGGCCAATTCCCCTGGGTGTACACGCCCATCTACCACACGCCCACACACAGGCAATTAGAGTCCAACAAATGTAATTAAAAATCCTGTTTGTTTACCTTTTTTTTGCTCTCTCTCTCTCTTTGCATATTAGTTAATTAGTAGACCAAACAACAATATAAAAACTAAATTAAATTTAAACTTTGCCACCTTTTAATTGGCGTGGGTGTAACAATATATTTTCTGTGTATATTGATTCGATTCGATTAAGAGGCGAGTGTTAAATGATTTATGCGTATTGTTAGTCTATCACGATATTTTTTTTATTACTTTTTGGCCTTAATGCGATATATGATATATGTATTATTGACGCGCGATGGCACCGATAGCACAATGCCCATTATAAATATATATGTATGACAATCAGATAAAACAAATAATGAACGCATTTCAACGCATTTATGATCAGACAAAATAGTCATAAAATAGCGTGGGAAGCTTGCGAAAAAGTTGCCAAAAACAAAATGATAAAAAAATAGCTTTAACTGCGCTTTAATACGCAGCTAAGCTCATAGAAATCAGCAGTGAAAACTACAGAATTAAAATAGAAAATTACAATAATAGTATTGAAATTTTGGCTGTAAGTTATATAAATAATTTCAATATATAAATTAAGTTGATGTATTTAATAAATTAAAAAAGATTCAAGTCTGAAAATTCATTCAATAATTATTTATTTAAATTCTGTTACAGAAATCTGTCGAATTAAAAATATAAGTTAAATATGTATATCAAATGAAAGTTTACTAAAGCAGCTGCCTTACCAAATTTATTATATTTAAATGTCTTGTCGTTATTTCCGCTACTTAAACAGCTAATTAACAATGCCCAACCAAATTCTAATAAAATTCCACTTGAAAACACAATGCAAATTACGCATATTGTAATTAAATAATACAAATAGAAAGACAAAAATATTAAGTGCAATGGCAAACACAAAAAGGCAACAAGTAAATAAGTGTTGGACAGAAATGCGCTACTAAGCGATACCCTGTACTTGATCAGAATATTCTAAAATGCAAATATACACAAATAACGTGATGCAACCCTTTATAGTTGTTTTCTATTTTCAGGGTATGCACTTAGTATAGCATATTTATTTGTTAATTTTGCTGTTTGCCGCAGCAATCTACAATTTTAATGAGCTGGCTTTCATTTAATTTACATCAAAATGCATTAACAATTAATTAAAAATGACACAGAAATTAAATCAATGTAAGGGCGCAGCGTGTGTGTGTGTGAGTGAATGAGTGTGTGTGTGTTAGTTGGTTGCAATTAAAATGAATTTGCACAGGAAATTAAAAAGTTCACTTTAGCTGGGGGCGCCACATGACGTATACGCAACGTGGTCACAGTTATTGCTGTCGCTGTCGCTGTTCGTGTTGTTGTTCTTGTTCTTGTTGTTGTAGCTGTTATTGTTGCTGTTGTTACAACAACACATACAAACGTATGATTCGAGTGTTTGTTATTGTACTATTTTCACCACCAGCAACTGTTAGTTATTAGTTGCGGCTGCCGTTATTGTTGCGGCTGTGTCAAGTGTCAGCGACAAGGCTCGAGTGCATTGTTAGCTGCACTTGTTCCGCCTAACGATAATGCCAACAACAACACTCAAAACAACAACAACAATATTTGGAAAAATGGCAGGGGGCTTTCGGCAATGCCATTTGTTAGTGCCTGCATTCCACACAAAAAGCAACAACTGCACTCAATATGCATACAAAAATAGTTCAAAGGAAATTCTCATAGCGTTTGCCACCTTTCTTTCTCTCTCTCTCTCTTCCCTCTCTCTCTCGCTATGTCTTTCCGAGTGTAGCACCCCAGGCATTTCAACAATATACTCGTATTTTTTGGCTTGGTTTCATTAATTTACATATTTAGTAAGTCATTGAAAATGCGGCTTTCTTGGCTTTTTTTCTCCTCTGCCGCTTCCTGCAGCTGCTGCTCAACTATATTTGTTATTTTTAGTCAACGTTGCAACTGCAACACTCATTAAAATTCATTGTCGGATATCGCAATACGCGCACTTGACTTCAATTCGCCTTTAACTTGGCCAATATAATTTAAATTAAGTAAGTCAAGGTAAAGCCGGAGAAACTCTAAGATACCCTATAAACAATACCACATGTAAGGTAATTTCTGTGCAGGCTTAAGCTTACATTAAATTCATAACTAAATTATTTAAATTTATTTAAATCTATTTTTTCCATACCTTATACCTTTAACCATACCTGTTAAATTTCGATTAGAATTACTAATCAATTAGATTATTTATTAGAAATAACCGTAGTGATTATATAATTCACTGTTGAAAAATTTGTAATTATTTAATGATTACGATTAGAAATAATAAAAAGAAAATCTAAAATAACTACGATTATTCAAAAGAATCAGAAAAAATCAAAATTAATCAAAGATAATCTTTCTGAGTATTTCGGATTATTTTTGATTTTTTCTGATAATTTCTGATTATTTTAGATTTTTTTTTAGATTTTTTATGACTATTTGGTAAAAAACAAAATTATTTTAAATTTTCACAATCAAAATAGTCATCAGTACTTACCTAATATTATTAAACATTTCGATTATTCAGAAAATCCACTAAAATAAATTCTCTTTTTACACAAAACAAATCGTCAAAGCAGATTTTGTACCAGTTTTAACACAACAGGGGAATCGAACTAAAACATTCAAAATTTAGAGTCAGGTCAGCAACTCTAACCAGTGAGCAACGGAAATGTTCTAGCTGCGTCCTGCTTTCTTCTGAATTTAACTGCTTTAGACAGCCCAAAAAACAACTATAATCAAAAGCATTGGCTACTTTGATTGTGAAAATTTAAAATAATTTGGCTTTTTACCAAATAGTTTTAAATAATTTAAAAAAATCTAAAATAATCAGAAATAATCAGAAAAATCAAAAATAATCCGAATTACTCAGAAAGATTATTTTTGATTAATTTTGAATAATCGTAATAATTTTAGATTTTTTCTAATCGTAACATTAAATAATTGGGCAAAAGCAAAAATAATCGTAGTTTAATCATTAGTTCGACTTTTGAAAAAAATTAATCTAATTACTAATGATTATGAATACTAATCATTATTTAACAGGTATGCCTTTAACATATTTTTAAAAGCTTCGAAGTTTCATAACTTTATTACTTCTTGGGCTATTTTATTTAGTTGTATCTTTTTAGGTATTCTGTGAGCTTCAAATTGAATTTATATTAACATTTAGTGAGCTTAGGGAAATAATTTCAGTTTTTTCATACCTACCCATTAATTTATAACTACTTTTCCGAGTTTATTGAAGAACTGAGCTAGTAAATATTTAGCTCTAGATTCGGAATCTGAGATATTTCTATTTTCCAGTTTTTAGAGTACATAAAGGGTTCTAAAAACACACTGCAGTGTGGCAGTTTGTAGGTCATTTTATGGCATGCGGCATCATTTGAGGAGCGTGAGCAGCTTATGCAAATTGGGCAACTAACATAAGTCAGCGGATTATGGTAATGTTGTAACCACAGCGAGTGTTTTCGGCTCAAATAGTGCAATGTTTGGCCCTAATCAGACACTGCAATATACACCTGCAGTGGCAACAACAACAACTGCAGATCAAATTTACATGATGTCCTTAAAGATATTATGGCTAATTGAATTTGAATCAGAAATTATGGAATCAATTCAAGCATGTGAAAAGGTCTTTAACTTGTTCAATTCAATGGGAAAATGGTCCAAAATGAATGAGTAATATAATCGAATCAATATTGAAGGTTTTATTATTCAAATTTATCATTGAAACCATTAACAACTCTTGTGAGTGCAAAATTCAACTCTAAAGTGCTTTAACCTTTGACGAATGCCCGATAAATGTAACAAATGAAAACTCTTTTCTTATCAAAACAATAAAAATGTATGCAAATAGCCAAATCATAAAAAATATTTCATTTCATGTCTGTTTGCTATCCCAAAAGTCAGCATCAACAAGACAATAAAAAAACGGAACACGTTTGTTTTACGTTTACCCAAAATTTTCTATTTCTTTTTTTCCTGTTATCGTTTGGAAATGTGTGGAAAATATTTCTATTTATTTTGTGCAGTATGTGTTAAATGTGTGTTTATAAATACTTAAATGGAAATATAAATATTTAAACGCTGCCAACTTGTGTTGACACTGAGAGTAATAGCTATGTTAGTTGAACTGCCAAAACATTCCAATAAATTGCCTAGCAAATGCAATTTCTCCAAATACATAAAATCAATTGTCGAATTTAGCTGGAGACGAAAATATATTGACCCAATATGTTGAGCAAGATTTATGGAATAGTTACAGAAAGAGTGAACAAGAAATATTGCAAGTTAGAACTGAGAATAAGTATACTTACAGTCATGTTAAATGTTATGCCCTACAAAGCATATTTAATGCAATTACTGGCTGATTCAATAGTAAATTAAATGGTTAAGAAAAACCACAGTAAATCCATCATTAATTGTTGATAGCAATTGTAAAATTTAATTGAAATTCAAGCTCATTAAAATGTCGTAAATTTGCAAGTAAAATACGAGCACTCGTAAAATGTTAATTTTGCAGAAATCCTTTAAGGACCCGGATTTAAATTCAGCCGGAATTGCTAATAGCATGCAAAAGTTGCATTATAAACGAAAAGAAAACTAACAGGAAGCGGAAGGTTGCACAGTGTTATCGATAGTGTTTGCGTTTTCTTTCATGAAAATGAAAATGCATTAAGTGCTTTCGTTGCCTTCCAAAAGGGAAGCTTAAGAAACTGAGGCACATAAGCCTTAGTCAGCAGCTGTTTTGCATGGGAAATCAGTTTAATAGAAATAACCAAACAGACTGTTGACTTTAATCGGATTACGTTAAGTTTGGCCAAAGTTTGCGGCAAATCAATGATTACCAACCAACTAACTGGGCTGTTTAAAAATTGATAAAGCCACAAGGCACAAGTTTGTCAAGTGAGTTGCCAACTGAACAGAACCTTCGACATTCTCGTACATAAATATATTTAAGTGTGCATAATCAAATTTCACAAATGAATTCGTGCAATAAAATCCTCTCATCTGCACGAGCAAACAATCAAGTTGGCCAAGGATCAAAGTAACAATGACACTAGCTGAATATGCGATACGAGCTAAGATTAAACGCGTAGTAAGTAAAGCTCTTGAAAGCTCTTGAAAGCTTTATGCTTTATTTAGTTTAATCCAAGCTAGTTGAGTGTACAAAATATGAAAGAATAAAGATTTTTTTGCATTTCTATGTTAAAAATAAAAAAAATTGTACAGTAAATATACGTATGTGTCCTCAAATTTTATCCATTGTTAAATTATTAAAAAGCACACAAAAGTTTTGATAAATATTATTAAACGAAAAGCTCAAGTATAATTTAAAGCTGTATTCTTTTTCATATTTAAATTTCTATTATTCGAGTCAACTCAACGAATTGTAAAGTCAAAGTTCTTTCTAAAATCTAAATACTCTACAGTTGTAATGCAATTTGATAGCATAACCCTCTCGTTAGTAGTGCGCTTTCAAGCTGTCAATGTTCGAGTGACAGTTTGAGCTAATGTCATTGGGTTTTCGGAAATGCCTTCAATCACATGCGAATACGGGCGAATAGAGATTCCGTTGTGTGATTATTGTCGAGCAGAGAAGATGAAACAACAGTGAGTGACTACGAATCATTTGGTTTGCTTTTGGTGGCGCAGTCAAGTGTGCGACCAGTTAATTTTGAAATCTGTCAAAAGGCATTCAACAAATTAAACTCAATTGGCACATTGGCCCGGGAAACGTTACCAACTACCATCCGGCTGGCAGGCAAATAAACATGGCACATGCCAGGCACCGGATTACATTTCACAATTCATTTGAGTTGGGCCAGAGAAGGGCACATGGCGCCCAGACAGGACACATTCACACACACACACACATACCAAAGTCATCATAAAATTGGTCATCATAAAGGCCACAATACACACACAGAGGCAGAGAAAAGGAAGAAGACGTGAAAGAAACCCGCAGCATGGCTAACAGGGACTTCGGGGCAGGCCAAAACTACTGCAGCGCCTATTAAATTTTCAAGTGCAGTCTTTTAGGCTCAGCGTGCGCCAAATGCGAAATTGGACATGAAAATGGAAAATGAAAGGCATAAAAAAAAGTGGCAGGCCGTGTTGCAAGTGGCCCCCAAGTAGCAGCTGCCACAATTTGCCATGGCTAACAAAGAGGGGCATCAAAGAGACGGAAAGCGACGGAACGACAACGACGGAGAATTGTTACGTTCCGTCCGGCCGCAAAACACGAAACACAACAAAACATGAAACAAAACACGAGAAACCCCCAAGTAATTGAGCAATAACGAACATTTTATGCTCTTTTGCATGTTCTGCTTTTCATTTTCGTATCTTCAATTGGCGTGAATTTGTAATTTCAACTTTATAAATAACTAAATGAAACAAGTGTGCGATTTTCAGTTTATATTCAACTCAAAAATACTCTTTTTGAATGTGAGTGTAAGCGATTCAATATTTCTGTAAGAATATCCCTTTAAATTTTTATTTAACTTTATAAAATGTCAAGCTTTATTAAAACAGATCAACTAATTTAGAAGTGAAACAAATTTAATTTGAAACACTTTATCAAATCTCTCAACAAATATTTTCTACTCGCAACTTGTTTGCTAATTTATTTTTATCAACATGTTTTAATTCAAAATATTTTCCACATTTTTTCCTGGAATATTTAATAAAAACAGTAAACAAATTTTAATTTATTTTCAATTTATCATCATACTATATACTTCTATATAATGTTTTCTACAATTTTTCCAAGGAAACTTATTAAAGTAATGAAATATTATTAAAAATAAATCGCAATAATTAGTATTATTCAAGTTCTTTGAAATATTTCTTTCATGTCTCTTTAAAATATCTTTAGTTTTTCTATACCTACAACTTGTTTTTTTGTTTGTTCATTCATAGAAAATAAAAAGCTTAATTTCAGAGTTTTTAATTCGAAATCTCTTTCGCTTACAAATCGCTTCATTTTGAATGTTGCATACTTTGGGGCGCTTAAGAACAATTTATGATACAATAAGCTGCATATGAAAATCTAATGTCCATTTAAGTGCAAAGTGCATTTCTCTAAGTGGGCCGTGTGGCCGCAGCCCTCTAAGTAGTGCAGCTGCCCAAGTGTCAAAAGCGTCGCCGTCGCCATCGCTGTCGACGTCACCGCTGCAGTAACCACAAGTAAAGCATACTTTTCGGCTGTGTTTGTGTATCTCAGTGTGTTTGTGTATTTTTGTGCCCTAGTCTGAAGTGGAAATGGGAATTGTTTCGTTTTCGTTTCGAAATGAAAGAAAATGCTGTTTAATGTGCTTTTTATTATTTACATCCGCGGGCAGGCAACACCAGCCCAAAAGTACAGTAAAAACCCACAAAACAACAGAAGCTCATCAACTGTTTCTTTTATTTTTTCATTCTGTTGTTGTATGTTTTATTTTTTTTTATTTTTTTATTATTATTTTGTGGCACAGTTCCGGTTGCGATGCTTTCATTTCTATGCAAATTTTTAATGCCTGCAGCTAAATGGTTTTATTGTATTTAGTGGAAATTATTCACGCCAACTAACTTTAGCCCAGAAACACTTTGAGCCCCAGAGAGAGAGAGTGAGAGAGAGAGAGAGAGAGAGAGAGACTGCGGATAAAAGAGACATTACAAATTGAGCTAGATTTTGTATGTTTTGCTTTAGATGGCAGCAAAGCGAATCAAGTTTAATGTCTGCCATCAAAATGATATTCACTTGGAATATACGATTAAGATGATGAGTATACTCACACCCACACCCAAACACACTTATACTGGACTTGTGTGTTTGCTGTCTGAGTAATTGCAAATATTTACATGACGATTGCGAAATCCGATTGGCCAATCAGTTGTAATGACAAAACTGGGCATAGATATAAGGCGATTGGCAATATGTAAGGCCAACACCAGCAAACAGCAAATCAATAATATCGATTACTATTTTGCCATATGCAAACACTAAGTACTTATCCATATGTTAGTACTACAACTATATATTGTACGTACATATATGAATTGCTAGTTTTTTTGTCATTGACAACAAAGTGCAACAAGCTAAAAATCACAATACCAATGTCAATGGGTCAGCATTGCGACAATGTCGCAGCGGGACCCTTTTTAAAAATTCAATCTCTTCAACGGAAGCAAGGGGACAAGGAGGGGACAAGGAAGCAGGGGAACTACTACTCATCAAACTTGCAGCTGCAGCATTTTAGCCAACAGCAGCAACAACATTTCAGGCAACAGCTGTTGCATGCGGCGTCCCAAGTGCAAAACTTGCAGTAAATATGGCAAATTGTCGTAGACAACTTTTAGAACATTTCAACAAAACTTTCATTGTTATTGTCAAATAGTTTTCTTATCCCGCTTTTCCATTTCCCATTTCCCATTTCCCATTATTAGAACTGTGTTCATATTTCCGTTGTTATTGAAAATTTGTGCAAGACAAGTTTAGACAAGGTTAATAAATGCCAAGTATTCAAATCTCTTTATTATTATTAATCTTAAAAGTGTTACTTTCTGAAATACAAAAAGTCTTATTTACCCAAATTTTTAATTGAAAATGTCTGACTATAAAAATAACTTGAAAGTTATTAATTGCTTTTGTCCCTTTTAAAAAATAGGTTTTGTTGAGTGCTTAATTAAAATTTAAGTATTGCGAAAGACTAATTTAAAGAAAGTACATATTTATATTAAACTTCTAAAATCAATGTTAAGCTCATAACTAAAATTGTCACTTTTGGATAAGCTATGCATTTACTTAAATTGACTAAAGGGGTTATATCATAGTCAATATTATGACTCATGCATGCATGTTTTTGTGTGTGTGTATGTGTGTGTGTTAATGAAAATGTAACTTAGTTGCCAAAGTTATTGATAAAGTGTCAGAGACCAAAAATGCAATAATATATGGATGCCATGAAGTCAGCGAATATTTTATAATATTCCGGCAATGTGTGTGCACACACTCATACACACACACACAGCCTCCATTAAGAACATTGCAAAATGCCAGCAGTGACAAGAGGAACATGAGCATGTGTGTGTGTGAATGAGTGTATGTGTGTGTGTGTGTGTTGTATGTGCTGTGGTTGCATTTTAATTTATGCATATCAAATGTTCTTGCAGCGCACTTTTACTTTATAACGTTCCACATCAAGTGGCAAGCCGAGACAGCGCGACGAGACGGCGAGAAAGTGGAAAGAGACAGAGATAGAGTGAAGAAAACAAGTGAGAGAGAAAGAGAAAGACAAGAGGGCTCTCGAGAGTGCCATTGAAGTGAGTTAATTATTCAAAAGTTGCTCATACGCAACGTTGAGCCAGAGTATCACCACCACACACACACACACACACAGACATACACACACCTGCAACATTTGGTTGAAACGGCACCAAAATGACAACGCTTCCTTTATGCAAGTATAATACTTACTTAGTGACGGGTATCTAATTTCAAGGATTACGCGTACTCGTAATATGGCCAAGAAGTCATAAAAGCACCTGCATAATTGTCATCGCTTTGCAACATGTTGCACGCCACCTTCTTAGATATTCTTAGATGCCTGTCAAGCTGTGTTTAAAAAATATATAGAAAAACATTGAAGTTGATTGACAACTTGTCACTTAGAGGGCTGCCCATTTAGCAAATTCCACGGACTGATAACAGGTTGGCCCATCGCATTTGTCTCTCCGCGCTTGACGTTGCCAATTAATTACCGCTTACGTGTCCTCAAATGTGTCCCCAAACAATTGGCATTTCCGTTTTTACTCCGTTGGCATTTGTTTGCATTTGGCAAACAATCGAAGGAACGACATGCAAATGTCCCCTAAACAAATGCCAAATGCTGGTCAATTGCCCTGGTGAAAGCAGAGATGGCAAGAGAAAAATAACAGTTGTTTGCTCATTTTTGCACAACGAAATTACGAATTTTTCATTTGAAATAAAAAAAATTGATTTTATGTCCAAGAAAAGTGGAATAAAAGGAAGGAGCTTGTGAAATTTTCATAATAGATTTATCATTGAAAGATGTATAAAACGGAAATCAGAAGTATATGATTATATACTAAATATTTGTTATCGACTATTATAATCATAAAATTCCAATCTCGATTCAGATTAACATTTAAATTGCTTGCCCCAAAAAGTATACTATGATTTTTTATAAATGTCTAAAAGCTCACCAAAAACAATATTTGCAAGTATGAGAAGAGATTTCTTCACACATCGCTTTTCACCAAAATTATTACCTATAACATTATGAAATGTTATCTACTTTTAATTAGATTAAACTCATATGTTCAACATGAAATTTAATAAAAAATCTTTTTAAACAATTTATGTTCAGGTAAAGCTCTGAGCCTGAACTATGAAAGATTCTTTAGCGCAGAAATTTGAGAACTCAAAGTAGCTGGGAACAGAATAAAAAAAGAAAAAGCTGTAAACGTAGTAGAAAAACTTTGACAAGTATTTAATTGCAAATGTTTTGTGGCTGAAACGCATTTTGTAGGGCAGCATTTAAGTCGAGCTAAATGTAAATCTAAAGTTGCAGGCAAAAGCAAAATGCAATTATAATTAACAATATATTTGTGACATTATAATAATAATAATAATTATAATAATAATAGTAGATATAATAGTAATAAATGTACATGCATATCTAGCAAACAGTTTACGTTTGCGTGTATTTATATCTTGTTCGTGTCATTACTCATACGCCCTGTGGTGAGCGCTGACAACGTAACTCAATTTCGTTATAATTATAATTCAGCCTGCCGCTGTTTTATTTCTGTTTACTTAGTATTTGTGTGTGTGCATAAGTGTGTTTGTATGTCACTTTATGAGAAGGCCACCTTCATGTTGCGCATCAGGCGTTAAATGCGGATTAAGTCCAACAAACACATAACACCAATGACACCATTTTGAGAAGGGCAATTAAACATTTTGATATAGCTTAAGCTCAAAAGGCAGACTTTGACAAACGATAAACTTTACACCTGAGAGCTTTACACCGAAAAGCAAATGAAAGCTCTAAATATAAACTTGTGATGTCAAAAACTAAACTAACTGACATTTGGCATTTGAAAGCACATTAAATGAAGAATTGTATTCTAGTATTGTTTATATTTTACAGAAAGCATCTGAACTTTCAATTACATTCAAGTTGTATGCTAAAGCTATTGACAGCGACTTTAATGAGCTTTCAAAGCACAAAATAGCTTTAAACTGAAATAAAACATATTTTTTCAACTTTTAAAAGCACTTGAAGAATTTGTACTTAATATAGATACTAATAATTAAATGATTACAAGAGCTTTAAAAGCACATGAAATCCCATCAGATGAACTTACAAGTTAAAGGTTAAAACTCAACTGATTTACAGATAGCGAATTTACGAAGCTTTCAAAGCACACGAAAGCTTTCAGCAAGATTAAGTAAGAGCTTTTGCTAAGCTTTATTTGTTAAGCACACGAAAAGTTCAAGTAAGCTTAATGTAGTTGTTAAACGAGCTCAAATTTAATCCAATTGAATTATTTATTTATCTCTCAACTTTGACTCGTGTCATTGGTGCAGGGCAACACACACATTATTTGGGGCCGACATTTGCGACACGTTGAGCCCCAGTCACCTCAGCTCCATCCACTTGCGTAATTATCATTAGCCTGTCATTGCACATTTGCGTGTCTGCACGTAGGCGACTCTTTAAAGTCCAAAGCAACATCCAAATAATCTGTCTGCAAACAAAGCCAACCCCTGCCCCCTTTCCCCTGCACACTTACAGCCCCGCCTTGTCACTTTCCTTTGGTAACAGACATCTTCTTTTCACTTTTTTTTTGCTGTTTGCATTTTACTTTTGCCCGACAGCTGTTCAAACAAATTACAATGAATTTGCGATTGTTTTGTGCCACCAAATCGTTGCCTCCTTCACCTCTGTCCGTCCCAAACAAACATTTGATTGATGAAGAGCATCACGTAAAACCACAAAACAAGAACGAGAACGAGAACTGAAAAGATCTTAACAATTTGAATAAACAAATTGTCCGGCGGCGGCAAGCTACTATAAGAATATGCAAATGGTACAAAGTTGAAGCCCCCAGATATGAAAATGAAAATGAAAACGAAAATGGATAGACAGCAAAATTAGCGCACTTAAAGTGATTCATTCGAGCGGGCATTGATAACTTTCTGGCACGCCATCATCAGCCGCCATCAGTTAGCGAGGGGGGATTGACGCCTAATCAGCGTACCACCAAATGGAAAATTGCCACCATTAAACGAACCATCGAGCAATCACAATCACAATCCCAATGTCAATGTGCGAAAAGAATTCGCAATTTGGTCGCATTGCAGCTGGAAGCATTTTAATTGTTGTGACCCAAATGATAAGCAGCTGCTGGGATAAGCTTATGAAATACTGTATATCTATGAATATTTGTTAATCAATCTTAGGAATTCCTTTCTCAATGAAAAATTTAATTGTCCTCTTAGTTTTTAGAATATTTTCCAGCTTTCAAGTGAATTTTAAATTACATCTAATACAAACAAAAGCTGGGCTTAATATAGATTTTGTAATCTAAACCTAATCCTATATTCCTAAATTTCTGAAAATAAATTTCAAACTCAAACTGGGTCTAATCTATACGCTAAATATCTATATTTTGTATCTTCTAATCTTAAATTAAGCCTGTTACTTTATTTGTAAAGTAATCTTTACTTTATTCTCTGCAAACATAACTTAATAAGGCATTAATTTCCACCTGAAGTTGAGCTTAATGTACTTTCTTTATATACTTATGTTGAAATAATTCTTTGAATTTCCCTGTAGATTCTTAAAGACATTGATCTCTTGTAAGTCTAATTTTCTACACATAAATTACAAATTTAAACTGATCCTAATCTAGACTCCAAGTATCATAGTTTAGTTTAAAAATTTAAAATAAATCTAAGTCAACTAAGGCTTTCTCTTGCAAGACTTTCCGTCAACTCTATTTTCTTGATATAAAGACATCAGCCATTGAATAAACCCAAGCTTAAATATAGATCTTAGTTAAATTCCAACATTTATTCTTGATTTTAGCCCGTCTTTTTCTGTGTGCGACACTTCACTTAGCGGGATTTTACAGTTAGCACGTCGCTTAACCGTAAAACAGACACATACAAATTCCGCCTCCCATCTCGGTGGGAGGTAAAAAAGTCGTTTAGTTTGCCTGGCATTTTAGTTTGATTAAAACATGGCCCAAAAAGCAAACACTCTATACAAGTGTGAATGCCAACAATTGATATGCAGATATCTTCCACCTACAGACACACATACATACATGCATACATACATAGTTGCCCATCAACTTCTCTTTTCTACTTGCCAACTCGTTGAAAAAAGCTTTAAGCCATCTAGGCCAAAATAAAAGGCACAGTAAAAAAAACAACACTCGGCATACGTGTAACTGCAATCTGTAGCTGACAAATGATTTCATTTTCAATCTGGAACTGTAAAGCAGTGCAAGGTGTGCAGTTCTTATACCCTGTAGCTCCAGGCACGACTCTAGGATATGTACGCTGTACGTTTGCTCACAAACGGCAAAAAAAGTTTTAGAATGTCGAATATCAAAAGCAACTGAAGAGTTTAACTCAACAATTGTGTTTTGACGATCAATCAAGTTAATTGAATCGATTTTATAGTTTAATTGGAGCATTACAACCAGTTAATTATGACAGGAGTTGATTTACTGCTAACACCTAAGATCTAAAGTTTGAATTAAAAAAAAAAAAATAACTTAAGAAAAAACAAGTGGGAAAGGCTATAGTCGAGCTCTCGACTATAGGATACCCGTTACTTATTTAAATAAATTTAAAAAAAAAATTATAGCATGCTTTTAGGCACTCATATTGCTTAAAAGCTTTAATCAGCCATTATCACCTTTCTATTTGTCCGATCTTGTTACGATATAATAGGGTGATAGGTAATAATAGTAGCTAATGTTATTGAAGTTCATAAAATGTATCAAGCCAGATATTTATATGACAGAGTATCTGCTAGTCTATCACTTCTATATGCTTCTTGAATATGCATAAAGGAAGAACAGAGACTCAAGTTGTGCTTGTATGCCAACTGTCAACGATTTTCTTTTGCGAACATTTTGTCCTAGATTTCATTATTGCCAGCAAATTAATTGCGCCCTGAGAGCTTCAACTGACTATAATACAGCATACAGACATAGTACACATATATTTATATATATATATAGATAGGCATATATTTGTACATGTCTTCTTCTGGGCGTTTCTTTTCTGCCTTTTAGCACGAGTTGACTATGAATAATTCAGTTAGTTAGTGGACTTGACCGGCCCATTTATTGCTTTATACCCCTGGTCAAGTGAAAGAGAACCACTAATTGCATATAATGAGTTGAAATGCCTTGCCGACTGTTTGAGAAAGTGCAATTGAAATGAAGGTCTCTGTGGTCTCTGTCTGCAAGCTCATTTAATAATACAACAGCTGATGATGATTCAGATATTTTAGAGCACTTTGAGCACAACTTAGCTCAACTGTAATGAACTGTAAACATTATATGGAACGTCTGAAAGAATCATACTTATTTCAGGCCAAAGCTGATAAGACTTATCAGCCAAGGCAATCAAATGATTCAACTGTTAATGCTAGTTTATAACTATTTCTGTGTTTACTTGAGATACAAATGAACAAGGTTTAATTCAGCATACTAGACAGCTGACAATCAAACTATTTACAGTACCCCGTTCAAGTTAACGCTTGTCAAATGACACTAGCTTTAAGTTATGACTGAGCTTTTGATTAATCGGATAGCAAAGATAGCAACGATTGATTCATTCAATAAAACACTCTGAGTAAGTGAAGCTTTAATCAGTGACTTATTCTCTTCAATTAGCTCTAAAGCAGTCTTAAAATTCAATTCAATCTTAATTTAACGCTCCCATTTTTTATGATCTTTATAAAACGCAGCTGTCAAAGTGTTAAACTACTTCGAGCATAAAGCAATTTCCATTTTAACGAGCCAAGCATCCAGTGCATCAGTTTAATTGAACTTTTCGCTGCAAAATAATAATAATAATAATAACAATAATAATATTAAGAGCAAGCGTTGGCAACTGTGGCAGCTGAAAGTTGAAAGTGTTCGCCTGTCAACAGTTACCGACCCGCAAAACGATACCAACCCTCAATCCCCGCTCCCCGCTCCCTGCTCCACCCTTCTCGTTAGGGGTTATCATTGGATTTCGCTTGCGCTGACCGAAAAGTGCAAATGTCGCATATTAAATTAACGTTAGTCTCACCCACAACAACGCCAAAATTATGTGAAGCATGAAAAAAGAGAAAACAAGCAAAAATTGACCATAAAAAAGCTCCTGTTGAACTTAAAAATACCCTGTAATTTTTTGGAGCTAAGCAATTTATTCTTAAGTAATTGTGCTACCCTTTCAGATTGACTTTTGTGTTTAAAGGGTATAACTGAGTATCATTAAAATTCGAAATTTTTTTTTTATCTCGTTGCGTGTAAATATTGTGGCAAACTAATGAATGCTGTCAACAACAACGGCGGCAGCCGCACTATCAGCTGGACTGGCCAATCAGTCAGTCAGTTTATCAATCAATCAATCAGTTAGCCAGGCATAAACTGACGTTATTGTGTCATTTATTCAATTTGTCAACTTTGCCAATTTATTGCAGAAAAAAAATACCGAAAAACAATTCTGATTCTGATTTCATTCAACATATTTATTGGCTACGAAAATTTATGAGCATGAGAATAATATTTATTCTTTAAGTTATTTGTTGACTGCATTCTGCACACTGCGACAAATAGGTCAGAGAAATGTCGATCCATATGTGTAAGTGTATGTGTACATATAATATATCAACTTCAGTGGAATTGCTGTGAATACTGTGGCTTAATAAACACACACACAACAATAACATTACTCATACGCAAGGTTAACCACTTGTTTGTGGCCAGACAAAGACCAAAGACTAAAAGACAGCTTTTATGCTGCTAAAAAAAATGCAAAACAACAACGATGTAATAATTCAAAAAAAAAAAGCAAGAAAATTAAAAAAAAATGCTGTCTAGACTGAGCTAGAGAACATTTTTGAGACAAGAAAATTGCTTTTCTTATAAATTGAAGCTGCATTGTTTACGTGGAGCGTTTTACTTGTGCCATTCCATTTAAGTCGTTAAATGCCGCCGGTCCAAAAAGTCAAAATTTCCATTTTACACACAACAATTTATAGAACTTTACGAGCGACAAGAACAACAACAACAACTATGCAGCATCTTAGGCACATTTATTGACGCAATTGATTTGAACGATTTTTCGTCTGGTTTATTTGCGCCTTTTTGCTTTGATATAAATATATACATATGTAAATATACTATATATGTAGCTACATATTTGCATATAAATTTGTAAACACAAATCGAGCAATAAAATTGCGTTCATTAAATAAACCCCAAACAGAAATATCTACATACATACAATATACATTTTTGTGCAATTTCTAATTACAAATTTTTGTTTTTTTGAGTTATAAATTCATTAAAGACCTGGCGCAATCGATCTTCATGAAACGGTTAAACTGAAAAATACACAAATAATGATATATGAGTGCTAATAAAAATATGTCCGAGTCCCATATATTGAGGGACTATTGACAATCGGCTTATTTGTCTGCTTTTTGGTTGGCAAGAAAAAGAAATGCCGGTCAAACCATAACAAAATCGCAAATTTCTCGTCGAATAATACACAAAGTGTTGCGACTTGGCCAAAGATAATTATAGACTATATACACGTACATATTCGCATATACTACTCAAATGGTTAGAAGAGTGTGCGGGATTGCCACTAAATGGCTCAGACAACAACAACTGTATTGCGGGTCGACGACAGCAATAACAACAACGACAACAATGACATAATTAATGTGTTCAATGAGCCCAAATTGTTTTTGAAATTTTATTTAGCTGAGTTTATGTCTTTTTTAACAGAGGAATGTCCTTAACTTAATGATTAAGAAGAATCTTGCCAAAAAAACAAAAACTCATTAAACTTTTTAATTAATAAATAATAACTTAAATAACTTAAAATAACTTAATTTACAATATATTTTGATCAATAATATTCAATTAAATTACTAGTTAAGCTATAAACTATTATATTTCATATATATCATTATGTTCTTTAATTAATAATAAACTATGGTAGCCAAATAAAAAGAAATACAAAAACGAGAAAATTAACTTACACAGGGTATTTAGTAGTCTATGCATTCTAACTTAATACTCTTAAAAATATCTTTATTATGTCGTCATGGTTAACGATACAATTAACCTGAAAATCAAATGCACAACAAAGCGAAATGGATTTGCAATTCAAAAAAACAAAAACTCAGAATATCTAAATTTTCAAGATTTGCCTATACGAAAATCAAATTAAATATATGCACTCGAGATATATTATTTATCTTGATCGAAAGATGCAACTGGAATAATATTTGAGTATATATAATATTTTGCCATTTTCTATATTCTATTGATTCAACAAAAGCACCAATAATAGAATAGAATCCATATAATACACATAGCATGTGCAGTAAATTCGATGAAAAGTTCTTTGAAGCGCAAAGATATGACAGCAGTAATGAAATCTACATGCATGCATATGTAAATTGATTGGATGGAACCCTCGTCAGACAGTTGACCAAGTGCAACAACAACAACAACAACAACACACACACATGTCGACAGTCAAATAAAAAGTATTCTATCTGCACGTACAAACGTATCTGTCTGTTTTAGCATGCAGCACTTTTCTAGATATTCGTATTCGTATTCCTATCTGACATCGTAACAATATTCGCAGCAAATTGACTTTTGACTCGTAAAAAACGGTATAGGGCGCCAATAGTTATGCTTTCTGCAAATCAAATTTGAAACGCCCCCCAAACAACACCAACAACAACAACGACGACGATATCCACTGCCATTGCCCCATTGTCACAGAGCTGCCATCTGTTTCAGTTTTGTCTTTGTGTCTTTTTGTTGTTATTTTACACTCGTAAAAGCTGCGAGAGAGGGAGTGAGCAGAAAGCTCTCCTCACGCATAATGCAATGCCAATGTAAACAGCTGAGCAGCGAGCTTTTCAACATGCTGCGCAGTTTCATACAAACGCAAATGCAAACAAACATATGTTTGTGTAACGACAACAAAGCACAGCTGAGCGCGAGAGCTTTGTTACGCTCACGACGCGTGCTCTCATTTCCACTTACACACGCTCTCACTTGATTTGGCTGGCTCTCTCGCTCTCCGACGCGTCGGATTGCCCCAGTTCCCCCCGCCCACTGTCAAAACTCACTCATTTATTGCGCACCTTTCAAGCTGTCAGCAAAGTGAACCCCACTGAGATGTTACGACAACAACGACGCAAATAACGTTTCGTTTGTAATATCATATTCTCGCCGAGGCTATGCAAATTTCCAATTTAAATGTATCTTTATATGCATCCCCTGGCTTGCAATATAATGCCATCAATCACAATAAATAAAATTTGTTATTTATATTTTAGGGGGTAGTTTACTGTAGCGTGTGTTCACTGTGACATGACCGTTGACTTTATAACTGGTTTTCCAGGCGAACACTACAGTGGCGCATTTAGTCGTCAGCAGGGCGCCCAATTCTAAGGCCTTTGTTATTGTAGGGCCGCTGCCAAGTGCACAACGCACAAGGTCATTGCAAATGTGTTTTTATACATTTATAAATTGAAATATTCTATTTTAGCTTGCCCCAAAAAAAAGCGAAAGCAGCACACCAATATTTGTTGCTGTATTTGTATTTGCTTGAAATGAAACAATTTCGTAATTGAGCGTACATTTATTTACGTCGCAAGGTCGCAGTCAAAATTTAAAACTTACAACGGGCCAGTTGAGAGCGCCCAAGTGTGGGGCGCAATATTCAAAGATAAAAATAACATAAGAAAGTAAGAAAATGGTATTAAAAAAAGTAAGAGATATTTTTGTATTTGCAAAACAATCAATTTTTTCACAACTGTATGTTAATAAAACGAAGCAATCGCTGCGATATGTGTACTTGGAATCATATCGTAGTTCTTTATTCAGTGTCATCAAAATTAACGAGATAAGTTCTTATCTGATTTTAGCTGCAGGGGCGGCAGCGCCTTTAAGAGCAAAATATTATTGGTTTTTTCATAGTTAAATCAGATGAGAACTTATCCGCATAGTTCAATTTCGGAATACGAATCAAAAGTAACAAAATCGAACGGCCGTGTGCCCAAAGCGAAAAGTACAAGAAAAAAACAAAAAAAAAACAAAATTAACAATAATAGCTACCCCTGAATCCGCTCCTGTGCGCACGACGGCGACCTACACACAAAAAAAAGCACACAACGAAGCTGGCAGCGCGACTGGCAAAACGGGCCACAAGAATACATACAACACGGAGGCGAATTCGTTCTTGTGTTGTGGTTTAGTTGAGCGTTTGGTGGCGTTGCGAACGGACGGAGAGACACCAACAAAATCACCAGCAGCAACAGCAATTAGAAAAACTAAACAATAACATACAAAAAACAACAATCAAATAAAAAAAAAAGGAAAAACCCAACAAAATCAAGAGCTACTCAGCATTGGCCTGGCTTTTGTCGTAGTAAACGCCATTGACTGGAATATTAACACAAGGAGAAGAGAGAGAGAGAGAGAGACAAAGAGGGACAGTAGGTAGACTGGCAAGTGGCCCCCACACACGCATTTGTTGTGTTTTTCTTTGTTTCGACAACAACAAATTTGTTAAATAAGTGCGCAATTACAACAACAGAAATATTAGCAGCAATAGCTACAACAACAACAAGGCAGACAAAAGCAACGTGCGCAGCAATTTGTTTAAATCGACGACTGCAATAAACTGCGCAAAATAAGCACAAAACAATTGCATCACGCAACAACAACAGCAACAAATTGAATGCACATAAAACGCAACTAAAAGTTCTTCCAAAAATCAATAAGCAGCGCAGTAACTGCAGCGCCTGCAGCAGCAGAAGTAACGGACAGAAGCTGTGACTACTTTAACTACAACAACAACATTTACAACTACAACTGCATCAACAGCAACAGTAACTGGAAGCAAAAGCTTTGGCAGCAATAAAGTCGAAGCTCAAAGCGCATAGCAAACGCAGTCAGCGCGCAAACTTAAGCAGCATAAAGAAAAGACGAAATAAAAACAAAAACAAAAGTGAAACGTAAATTTACATAATTTACGTTGTGTAGACACTGGCCGCAGACACCGTTTAAGAAGAGAGCGAGTGCGAGAGCGTGAGCGTAAGCGAGATGCCCTCATTGCTGGAGGCGCTCGAGCGCAAATATTTTGCCGAATGCGAATTCGAGAACGCCAATCAGCCGGAGCTGCATAAGCGCTCCGATCTGCCCAATGACTTTACGGTTACTAAATGCGGCGGCCGAATGGAGTTTTCAATATTCATACCCCGCCTCTCCCCGCTGACCAGTGTGCCCGAGCTGCTCGTGCTCAACGATTGTGACATCGATTGTGCCGGAAATTTTGAGAGCATCCGTGAGAAATGTCAACGAGTGCGTGAACTGGACTTGGCACAGAATAAGCTGCAGGATTGGCAGGAGGTCTTCAACATACTGAAGCACATGCCGAGGATTGAGTTCTTGAATCTGAGCAAGAATCAACTGATGAGTCCGGCGAGTGCGTTGCAGACGGCGCCAACGGTGAACCTAAAGAATCTGGTACTAAATGGCACCTATCTCGACTGGATGTGCGTGGATGCCTTGCTGCAGAATCTTCCTGTGTTGGAGGAGCTGCACCTGAGTCTCAACAATTATCGTGCGGTGCTTCTGGACGCGGCGCAGGAGGAGGCGGAAGCGGAGTCGGAGTCGGAGAGATGCAACAACTGCCAATGCGTGCCACAGACACACAGCGACAAAGCGGAAGCGGAAGCGGATGTGGATGCGAGAGCGGAAGCGGAAACGTGCTGCAATCTGTGCCAGGCCAATCGCAAGTTAACACGAGCTCATCCAACGTTGAAGACGCTCCACTTTACCGGCAATCCCATTGAGCACTGGCAGGAGATCTGTCGCCTGGGTAGACTCTTCCCCAGTTTAGAGTCCCTGGTGCTGGCCGAGTGTCCCATCAAATCCCTGCAACCCGCCACGACCACTGCCACGGCCACCGCCGAACTGGATTCGGCCAGCGAGAGTCACAAGTATTTTCCCCACCTGAAGTTACTCAATCTCAGCTGCGCCCAGTTGAATAGCTGGGCTGACATCGACGAGTTGGCCAAGTACAGTCAGCTCCAGAATCTGCGGGTCAAGCACTGGCCCCTGTGGGAAACACTGGAGTGCACGGAGCACGAGCGTCGCCAGCTGCTCATAGCTCGTCTGCCCAATGTGTCCATGTTGAACGGTGGCGGCAAGATCAGTGTGGATGAGCGTGTGGACGCAGAACGCGCCTTTGTCCGACATTACATGGACAAGCCGGAGAGTGAGCGACCCCCGCGATATTCTGAACTCCTGGTCGTCCACGGCAAACTGGATCCGTTGGTCAATATCAATCTGAAGCCAGAGAAGCGGATCAAAGTCGTCTTCACCTACAACGATGTGAGCGAGAGTCGATTTGTGGACGTCTATTTGACGGTCAGCGATCTGAAGATCAAGCTGGAGAAGCTCATCAATCTGGCTCCGAACAAGATGCGTCTCTATTATCTCGATCAGGATTACAGGGAGCATGGGCCCGAGGAGATGAAATTCCCCAACAAGCGACTTTACAGTTACAATCTACAGTCGGGCGATGAGATCATTATCGATGCCAAGAAGTGAACAACAACCACAACAACAACGATGCTACGAGCTGGGTGCTAAAAGCAACAACAACTTGTGATCTTGTATCAAACTGACGGATACAAACCCCATATACATATATACTATATACCATATATGGTTATATATGTATACATACACACATAAATATACACATAAATATAAAGTATCTTACATATATCCAATATATTATACATATTTTTATTATTATTTACCGCCTTTCAAAAGCCAATTACTGTATATACATTTAAACGGCCAAGACGTGCACACACACAGATACAGTACACACACACATATATAAATACACAGTATATTTTAACTACCATTTAACCTAAGCCAGGCTACAGACTAAAAAAGCATTACATTAAAAATTTAAACAACAACAATTTAAACTGGAATTATTGTCATGTTTGTTATTTTTTTCATTTTTTTAGCAACGAAATTGTTTTGCCAAAAATTGTGTTGTGTGTCGCAGATAAGATACAGTATCTATGACTCATAAATTGTATCTGTGAGTTTGTTTTTCCTCGTTGCAAGTCAAGTCGTGAAGTTCGTGTCAAGAGAGCTTTCATGTTACGAACAAAGAAAGACGTAAAGACGTAAGACGACGATCCGTTTGATGTATTGCCAATATTGTTAGCTGAATGCTATATTATGGCCTGATACCCACACACACACAATTAGCATGCCAATATGAGAATCAGTTCTGTGTGGGGTAATTTTAAAGCAATTCATTGCAAATTTATAGCTAAACAATAAAAGGAAAACTAACAAAATGAAGCAAATTATTGCAATTTTATTTTGAGCTATAAAAAGTTTAATAATTCTTTAGCAATTGTCGAACAATAGAAATACAGTGGAAATTGTGTAGTTGGAACAGCTTTTTTATTACATAATGCAATTATGCGACTTCATAATACCCTATAAAAGCAATTACGCTCACTCAAAAGCTTTAAGCTCAGCGTACGAAATAAGACTATGCAAGGAGAGCTTTTTATACAATAATTTGACTTATACTTATGCCTTTTAAATATCAATAGAGCTTTAAAGCAATTTGATTAAATAAAATTAATAATATTTTTAATACTTCAATATTTTCTTATTCTTGCTTTCTATCTTAAAAAAGGAAACTAAAAATTCTGGCTATTTCTTATTTATTAATTCAATAAACTTACATCATTTTAGAGTATAGATAAAATAAAAAAAACTCGCAAAATTTTCAATTTAAAAGTTTTTAAGCTTAATAAAACTTAAATAAAGTTAAGACAGCCTTTGCCTGCATTTCGTATGCAATTCGACAAGCTCACATTGAAAACTGATAGCTGATCTTTCCATAGATTATCACATGCCATGCAAATTAGATTGTACATATACATATAAACTGGGTCAAGTGCCTGCCTAAGGCTTCAAGTTGTTTATTAATAAAACTTATTTATTACACTAAAAAAGAGCCTAATTGTTTTGTGCTAAACTTTCCATTGTCAACGAAATTTTCCAATTAAAACCGCACCCCGTTGGTGGTAAGTAATATTTACACCTCTATTTGCGCTATTCACATACTCGTATCTTCAAGATACAATATCTACGCAATGTTAATGACGTACGTTAAGCTTGTGACACGTCTGGGGCAAAAACAAAAACCTCAAGAGATCGTGACTAAACTAAGGAGCTGCCCGCCCACACGATGACACGCTCCCAAAAAAAAAAAAAACAAATCAACGAAGTCAACAACAAATTTGTGCGAAAATTGAAGTCGTCGCAAAATTTTATGACATCAAAAAGAAAAAAAAAAACACCGAAATAAATAAAATAAAATATCGAAATAAAATCAAATCAAATAAAGGTCTGCGTTTATAATAAAAATGCAAGGTGTGTAGAAAAATAAAACAGTTTATGTATATAATTAATAAAAGTTTACACATGGAGGTTTTTGGAAAGTCTAAACTGGAAGGTTTAAACATGCGAATCGAACAACTGTCGATCGAGTTGTGATTTGAACGCCAAACGCGACACACGTCTTTGCTTAGTCGGTAAACTCCGGTAAACCCGAAAAGTTTTGACAACCAACGGGTATTATCAGTTCTCTCTCTATCAAACACATAGTAGTTTCTCTCTCTGTGTGCAGTTTAGTCAAGTGTTTTAGTGTTATCGGGGAATGCATTCTCAATGGATCCCGAAAACGATGTTTACGCTTTCTACGATATTAGAGGTTTCAAGGGGTACATACTTACATATATAGATATTGTTTGACTTGATTTGACTCATATTTTAAAATGTGTGTTTTTGTTGTTTGCTTTTCTTTTATAGGAAATGTAGACCGGCGGGACCAAATAAATCGCCAAAATTTCTGCAACCGCGAATGTCGCTCCTTGGGAAGCCGCTCAATTATAATCGCGGCACACATCGCCGCGATGCGCGCTACCGACGGATGCAAAGTCGACTCTACAATTTTCTGGAGAGACCGCGGGGCCTGCATGCAATATTCTATTCATGTGATGGTGTAAGTAAATGATTAATTAACACTATTATACTTAAAACTAGAATTTAGAGTAAGTATTTAATTATAAGTTATATATACATAAGTTAATTTTAGTTACTTAAGAATCTGTCAATTTGTTCCTTTTTTTGTTCTCATTAAAAGTAGAAGTGTGCAATCGAGTTTTTAAAGACATTACTGATTTTTTATTACTGAATCTTGTTACTGTAAAAACACTTTAATGCAAAACCCTTTTAAATTTATGGCGAAATAAATCTCTCAGCTAAAATGTATACGAATTTAACGGGCCATTTTATTCAGACATCGCAATGGGCCAATTGGCTTCTGGGTGCTCTCAACTTCGGTTGAGCTGTCTGGTCATCCTATCCTATCCTATCCTAACGGGCCATATATTCGTACTAATAATAATAATTTATAGTAATTATAGATCAACATATCTGTCAGTTATTTTGTTATATTTTGTTATACATGTTATATTGTTATATTGTATTATTGGGTTATTGTGTTTTTTTCCACTTTATTTTATAGTATGAATAGACAGTCGAAATATGGAAGTGCATTTTGCAACAATGTATACAACATTCATATAAAAAACTAGTCGGCGGTGCTACAGTCGAGCGGTACTCGACTGTCGGAGACCCCGTACTTATTATACAGATATCTCAAACAACAAAAAGATTTTCATAGTAAGACTTAATTTGGACTGATCGTTACTATGGCAGCTATATGATATAGTAATCCGATGTATGGGACCATCTTTTATACATATTCTGTTAGTTTGGTTGAAATATCTCAAACAGCAAAAATGTTTTCCATACTAGGACTTGATTTTCAACTGATTGTTCCTATGGGATTTATATGATATAGTAGTTCGATTCCAACCAAATTTGGTCAGTATGTATGGGTCCACCCCATATGCATATTCTGTCAGTTTAATTTAGTTATCTCAAACAACAAAAAAGATTTTCATCCTAAGACTTGATTTTCGACTGATTGTTCCTATGGCTGCTATATGATATAGTAATCCGATTTCAATCAAATTTGATCAGTATGTATGGGACCATTTTTTATGCATATTCTGTCAGTTTGGTTGAAATATCTCAAACAGCAAAAAAGTTTTCCATACTAAGACTTGATTTTCAACTGATTGTTCCTATGGGAGCTATATGATATAGTAGTTCGATTCCAACCAAATTTGGTCAGTATGTATGGGACCATCTTTTGTGAATATTCTGTCAGTTTGGTTGAAATATCTCAAACAGCAAAACAGTTTTCCATACTAAGACTTGATTTTCAACTGATTGTTCCTATGGGAGCTATATGATATAGTGGTCCGATCCAAAATCTAAAACAAACTCGATCTGCTCTTAATAAAGACGAACCTACATACCAAGCTTGGAGTCTCTAGCTCTTATAGTCTCTGAGATCTAGGCGCTCTTACAGACGGACGGACGGACGGACGGACAGACGGACATGGCTATATCGACTCGGCTGTTGATGCTGATTAAGAATATATATACTTTATGTGGGGTCTGCCACGCCTCCTTCTGCCTGTTACGCACATTTTTTTTTGTGACAAAGTTAATAGACCCCTTTACTTTTTTAAAGTACGGGGTCTAAAAATAGTGGGGTGCCCCAGAAATCGCTTTCGCTTGAATTTCACTTAAATTCAATACAAATTTAACTGAAATTCAAGCGAAAGCGATTTCTGTGGCACCCCCGATAATTTAAAATTTGGTTTCCGCCAAGAACTAAGCCTCTTATTTATTAAGTAGATTTACTATACAATTTTATTGATGTATTTGGAGTATACATAATTCGTAAAAATATTATATTAAATTGCAGTTTTATAATGGTGTTCACATGTCTCGCACTGAGCGTGTTTTCGACCATCAAGGAATATGAGGAGGATGCTGTGTATATATTATTTCGCATGGAGATCATAGTTGTCATTTGGTTCACCATGGAGTTCGGGGCGAGACTTTGGTCATCGGGCTGTCGCTCACGCTACCAGGGAACACTGGGGCGACTTAAGTTTATAAAAGCAACCATTTTGTATTATAGGTAAGAAACACTATTATAAATACCATCTATTTATATTTTTAATGTAACTCTCTTTGCGTTTTAGATATTATCACCATTTTAGCCTCAATTGTAGTATTAGGCATGGGCACCTCTGGCCAGGTGTTTGCCACAAGCGCGTTGCGGGGTTTGAGATTCTTTCAGATACTTCGCATGGTGCGCATGGATCGACGTGGCGGCACTTGGAAGCTGCTCGGTTCGGTTGTATACGCACATAGACAGGTTATTATATATGATTATTGCAGTGTATATTCTGATAAATTGACAAATTTAATGTATATTTTTGTAGGAGCTCATCACAACTATGTATATTGGATTTTTAGGCCTAATCTTTGCATCATTCCTAGTTTACATGTGGGAGAAGGACGTCAACGAGAAGTTCAACAATTTCGCCCAGGCGTTGTGGTGGGGCGTGGTATGTAACCAACCAACCAACCAACTTCCAACTTGCCACAAAACAGAACTTGCAACTTGCTAATTCATTATTTACACTTGACTCAGATTACGCTCTGTACGGTTGGCTATGGTGACATGGTGCCCATCACCTGGCAGGGCAAATTGATTGCCTCCTGCTGTGCCCTCCTGGGCATATCCTTCTTTGCGCTGCCTGCGGTAAGTGCAACTGCAATGGCCATGGCAATGGCAACTGCAGCTGAATCTTTAACTTTTGCCGCATCCGGCAACCGGATGTCACCTCTCATTGATCATTCTCATTGCAGGGTATTCTGGGCAGCGGTTTTGCGTTGAAGGTGCAACAACAGCAGCGCCAGAAGCACATGATCCGGCGTCGTCAGCCGGCGGCAACACTCATCCAGGCCGTCTGGCGTTGCTATGCGTCCGATGAGCATTCCGTTTCGGTTGCCACCTGGAAGATACATCAGGTGGCGCTGCCAAGTCCGCCCGCATCGTAAGTAGACCTTGTCCCTGTGGCAACCAACATACACAATCACACTCAAGTTTATACAATATTCATTACGGGACTTGCAGCAAAAAGAATGTAAAAGAAATTTTAAGCTAAACGACATGAAATAACTCTAAAGTAAAACCAAAATACTTTAAAATAGGTTTATATTTATTTTGAATTAAACTATAAAATTTCTTTTTACTTTTTTAACATTTGTATTTATATTTAAATTTCAAAATGGTTTTTTATATTTCTAATTCAAAATAAATTAAATTTTTTTAATTATTTCTATTATTGTATATTTATTTGTTTCTCAATATTGTTTTTAAAAATTTAAATACAATAGTTTATTTAAATATTTCCATTTAAAAAATTCTTACATATTTGAGTAAAATTGTTTATTTATTTATTTTAAATAATTTTTGTTGCTGTATATTTATTTGTTTCTCAATATTTATTTGATATTTAAATACAATAGTTTTTTTAGATATTTCCATTTAAAAAAATAAAGTAAACCAAAATGGGTATAAGTTAATATTTTGAATTAAACTTTAAAATTTCTTCTAACTTTTTTAATACATATTTCTATTAATATTTAGAATTTAAAAATTGTTTATTATTTTTCTAATTAAAAACAAATTAAATTTTTAAATTATTTTTATTACTGTATATTTATTTGTTTCTCAATATTTTTTTGATATTTAAATACAATAGTTTATTTATATATTTCCATTTAAAAAAATCTAACATTATTAAGTAATTGGTTAAACGTTCTCGAAATTTTGAGTTATTGAGTTAAAATAGTTTATTTATTTATTTTAAATTATTTCTATTACTGTATATTTATTTGTTTCTCAAATTTTTTTTTTTATATTAAATACAATAGTTTATTTAAATATTTCCATTTAAAAATTCTAACACATTTGAGTAATTGGTTAAACTTTCTCGTAATTTTGAGTTAATTATGTACTTGAAATATATTTTAAATCAATTTTTAAGCTTTTTTTTTGGTCTTAGCCTTCGAGTTATTTCGTGATAGTTGCCCTGTTGATTAGATTCACACACGCCACACACACACACACTCTCAGACCCACCAGACACACACAACAAAACACCGTTTAATAGAGAGACGTGTGCTGCAGCTGCAGTTCAGTTATGAGAATCACGGCGAAAGGCGCATGTCGAGCGATCTCGAATTAGAATTGTACAATACACTACAGCAAGTAGTCTGTACATACTAAATAATGATACCCTGTACTCTATTTATATATTGTATACATATTATCCACAACAACTCTCGTCTCTCAATTAATAATTTCAGTTTCAGCGTACTTAATTTGTTTAAAATACATTTTTTACGTACCTCTATCATTTTCTTTCATAATAATTTTTATAAACTTTTCAGTTCTGAAAACTGGGAGCGATTATTAAAAAACATAACCGAATATAGGTAAAAGTTAAAAAGAAAATAATTATTTGAAAAATAAAAAACAAAACAAAAACAAATACAAGCAAAACTGATTTCAAATGCAAATTGCAAATGCTATTCATGTTATTGTTTTTCTAGGGTATTTGCTTATTAAGCACAAAGTCATAAACGCAAAGTCATAAATGCTCCTAAGTACATTACAAATTAAAAAGAATCACATTTAAAAAAAACCAACACACATTAATCGAGATTGTAATTCGCAGCTTCTAAAATGCACTCTATATCTGACTTCCTCTCGAAACTATCTCTGTCCACATACTATCTGTGTACCTATATCTATTTGTATATCCATTCAATTCTTTCCATTCTGTGCCTAATTTTCCATATAAAACATATGTGTAAATCCAAAAGTGAAAAGAAAACTATGCTAAATTCGATATTTTGCAAATTGTTTAATTTATGTTCTTCATAAATGATATTAAGTAAATTAATCAATGTGATACAAATTGATTCTCATTCTGCTGCCGCTGTGTGGTTGTAAAAACCAATAAATAAACAAACAAAAAACAATAAACATATCCAAATAAACCATTTAATGTGTGTACTATAATTAACATGTGAGTTCAATCAATCAATTAAATGCATTTTTTATTCCCATTTTATTCCATTTTGAACTAATTATTTACAATTACACCATCTATAAAGCAAAAAGCACAATTTTCTAGTAGTTTTTTATGTAACTTTAAGTGTTTTTTTGTGGGTTGTCAGTAAATTAATCGAAATGACACCAGCTGAAAGCATATAAAACACAAACAAAATTCTTATCAATTAGCTTTGAAAGCATCTTGAAGCTTTAACTGAGTTAAGCTTAATTATAAACTGAGGGTGAGAGCTTTAAAAGCACATTAAACTTACAACCAAAGGCAACTAAAAGCTTTAAGCAACTTCTGCTTACTCACAGCTAAGAGTAAACTTTAAGCAACTTTCGCATACTGAAAACTGTGTGAGAGCTTTGAAAGCAGCTGCAAATTTTAAGCAACTATCGCTTGCCACTTTCAGCTCGTGTCATTGCAATTTGTTCCTCCCGTCAGCACCTGTCACCAGTAATTTGTTCTATAGCCAACACGTCCAGCCCAGCACAAAAACGCACACTCTTACACACTCACACACACACACACGCACACTTACACACTGACACAGTTCTCTTTACTGTCTCTTGTTTATTAAAATATCTCCCTCGCTCCTCAAAACTATTTCTCTTGCGCTCTACTTAAGCCAAATTTATGTTTACTTATTGTTCAAATATTTGTGCCCAATATATTGCAATATTCCACAGACGGGCCTCATCCAGCTTTAAGCACAACACGTCCTTCGTGGCCCGCTTGCCGACGATAAGGCGTCACAAGAGCCAGACCATCCAAACGCCGGGTCCCGATGGCTCCACGCTGTCCAAGCCACCCGGCTCGTCGCGTGCCTCTACACGGTATGCTCGCACCATTCGCGATATCAACGCATCTGTTGAGAATTTGGGTAAGTTACTATATAATCAATTTGCATTCTCTAATCCATTTTGATTCGATTTTGTTGCTGAATTTGATTTGAAAATTGCCTCAGCAAATGTTCTAAAGTTTCCAATACAGTTTCCATTCACTTATTTCAATTTCTGTTTGCACTCACACACACGCACACACACCCGTTGCACAGCAAATAATAACAAGCAAGAATTGAGGAAATCATAATAACAAAAATATATAGACAATAACACGTTATTGTTTTCTATTTGTCTTATAACGCAAGCATGTTCTATACAACTTTCAATTCATGTTCTCATCTGTACAGAATTCATGCGGACATTTCCCTTGCTCTCTTTGCGCTGCCTTTTCGCATAATCAACACAATTTACTCAAATGACAATCGAATGAATTTTCAATCGTTTGCAAATTTCATCCATTCTGCATACTAATTTTACACTTAACTAAAAAAAACCATTTAATTCGCATCATTTATTCATTTAGATGAATCTATAAAATTATCACACATGCGGCATTTGTTCTAGTGACAGTGGCGTAGGCAGAAATATTTCAAGGGGGCTTTCCAGAACTTTGGGATATTTTAATTTTAACTGCACACTTTATTTTAATTTCTTCTAGAATACAAATTATTTGTTTTTAGTCTCGAAAACTTCTAAACCTTAACCCCTCTTTTAGCATAAGCCCCTGATTTCTGTCATATATGTTCTTCCCCCTGCATTCGAAGTGCTTTCAATTCAATAACAATAAATATTAATTTATTAAAAGATATACCAATTAATTAGAGCAATATGACAATAGGAATTGCAAAGCAATTACACAATTTTATTGAATGATTGATAAAAATGATTAAATGTAATTAACAATAAACACGTAATCATTTTGATAAAGGGAAATGCAAAATTTGACAATATTTTATTGTGCGAAATTGGGGAAGTAAAATTGCGGATTATCAAACAGATTTTCAGCTCTGATTTTATCACAAATCAATCACAATTGCTTGACCATTTCAGACACCCATCAATCATTATCAAAGATCATTCAATCATAGTTAAGATTTTGCCTCTAAATGTTTTTCTCTCTGCGCACTCACTAAGTAAACCCAAATACTAAACTAAACAAATAACAATAAATAGCTAAAAGAATTAAATGAAATAAAAAAGTTAATAAAGGAATGTTTTAAAATTAAAAGATACTAAATACTCGTAGCTTATAATTTATTGAAGGATTGTAAAAGCGTTCACAAAATTATTTAAAAATTTGTTTTCTGCTGTGTGTTGTTTTTTTTTTAATATTTTGTTTTTTGCTTTTAAATTTTTGTAACCGTTATGTGCGACCCATATAGACTACCGTGTCTCTTTAATTGATTGATTGGCACATAATTAATTTAGAAAAAAAAAAGAATAACTATTCAAATCGAAAACGAAAGAAAGAAAAAAAGAAAATCTTTAACATCTGGTTTGAAATTTTCAGAGGTAGTACAAAATGGCAAATCCATGAATCCAAGTTTTAGCGAAGATTCAGTTGCTGAAACAACTTGCTTAAAAAATATTAAAAATTCAGACGGTAAGTCTACAAGGTCCCGCTCGAGGTTCCAATACTACTACTACAATATAACACCTAAAAAAAAAACAAAACAAACAAATAAAAAAAAAAGAGATTTCTAATATCCAAATATCCTTATATTGAGTGTTGTGGTTGTGTCAATGTTGTGGTTGCATTTTAAATTGAATTAAATTGAATTGAATTGAATTGAATTGAATTGATGTTGTTATTGGTTGAATATTGAAAAAAAGGAAAATTATATCCGTACACTTTTGATAACTGGTTAATGGCTAAATGCCTAACAACTTTAGGGACTTGCAGGCCGAAACTAATGCGCTTTCTCACACACTTAAACACTCACACACACACACGCACACGCACACGCAGCAAAGCCAATGCCGTCGCCTTCAGATTTGGCCAATTGCAAGCACAGCTCCAGTTTGGGCTCAGTTCCAAACGCAACCGCAACTGAAACTGATACCAAGATCGCGACTAGATCCAATATGTTGACCATACCCGTTGTGCTCTGTGGCTGGTTGCAAGGTGACTTTTTTGGTTCGACATTTTCGCTGCGTAATCCGCGTGTTACGCCCACGCCCGACCTGGAGGCGGGGCAGCTGCAAACGGAGCAGAGGGAGAGGAGAAATAGGCTCGATGGCGAGTCGAGTCCAAGTTCAAGTCGTGGACGCACAGGACGATTCTTTGCGGCTGCTTCGCATTTTTTGGAGACAGGCTCATTGCAGGGCGGCGGCAGAGGCGAAACGGAGCCGCATGGCGCATTCTATGTGGCAAGTGCGTACAGCTTGCAACATGAGCTGTATGTAGGCCAGGCAAAAGTAGGATTCGATTAGCATGCGCTCTCTCTCTCTCTCACTCTCTAATTGTATATAAAATATATGTACATACATATGCATATATAGATTTTAGAACTTAGTTAAATATTGCATTTTGCTGTAGTCGCTGTACTATCAAATCTATACTAACTAAACTAAGCTTAACTGCATCTTAAGGGAGCAAACTAAGCGACTCCCATTTTCAATCAGCATCAATGCTCACCTAACGCTACATTCTCACAAACACACAACGCTTGCTTAACTAACAACTACTGCTCCACTAACCAACTAACTAAATCAATTAACTAACTAAACCTAATGATTAACTCAATGTCCCTATTGCCCACCCAAAAAAAAAAACAAAAACTCATTGATATCAAATTGTGATATATATATTTGTAACGGTATTTGTAACTGCATTTGACTAACCTAATATATCTGTAATATCTTATTGTACGTTCCATATTTTTATACTACATACTCGTATTAAATACTTGTCTGTGTGTGTGTATAACGCTACTATGTATGTGTTAATTGTGTGTTGTTGGATTTGTTTTGGACTTGACTTGACTTGCATTAATGTACTACTACTAAAAAAAAACCACAAAAAAACAATATAAAAAAAAAATAATAAACAACCGCGCGAAGCAAGCAACCAAAACCTAACGCACAAGTCAATCTCTCTGATTCACAAATTGCCCGCAGATGAGGATGAGGAGCCGCGTTGCACGCAGCTGACAAATCGTCACAAGATCGCCATACGCTTTATACGCAAGGTAATCCATCAAACTATAAATTAATATATTTCTCTAACAACTGCATTCTATATTTAATTACTTGCAACTCTTCAATTGCAGCTAAAGTACTTTGTTGCACGTCGCAAATTTAAGGAGGCATTAAAGCCATACGATGTCAAAGATGTCATGGAACAGTATGCGGCGGGTTCGTTTCATTTCTTTTACTCGCATTCTTTAGTGCCTTTTATTTATTATATATTTGTTTTTTCGCCCATTTGCATACAGGTCACGTGGATCTGCTGGGACGCGTCAAAATGCTGCACTTGCGGTGCGTATACTTAATATTTGCCTAAAGCGCTGTAAATTATATTTTGCTGTAGGAGTTTTGAGTTTAAATCAGGGATTAAAACCGAAACGAATATCGGTTTCAGTTACGGTTTCGGTTATGTTCAGATTTAGGTTTTCGGTTATAGGTTACGCAAAATCTTTGAATAAAGGTTTCGTAACGGTGAACCGGTTTTCGTGTGTTTCGGTTTTGAAATACCGGTACGGTTTCGGTTCACAAAAAAAAAAATTTCTTTGTAAAAATATAACTATATTAACAAAATAATAATAATTAAAAAGGCATAACTTTCTTGATGTTTCATTTACATATTTATTTCACATATAAATCAAAATTAAAAATAAAAAATAAAATCAAAAATAGGATACAAAACTAATAACAAATTATCAGAGATTGCAAAAAAGACCTATGAGTCGGAAAAAAAAAGTTCAAAATTTTTTGTTTTAAATTATTTTTAGTTTGTTTTTTAAATTTGTTTAACAAAAATTAATAATTAACATGCTTTTAAAATTGTATTCTAAAGTTATACTAAATCCTATTTGCAATTTTTAAAATATCAATTAAAAATAAAACTTTCTTTAAATTTTTATTATAAAAATTGTAAAAAAAATTTATTTTAAGATATATGAAAAACCGAAATTAACCCTTATAAATGAAACGGTTACTAAAAGGATATTTCGGTTTACAGAGTTTCGGTTTAAAGGTTTCGGTCAGATGAAAATTTTTTTTTTCGGTTACGGTTTCGGTTAAGGTTTCAAATTTCAATCGGTTTTTACCGGTTAAAGGTTACGGTTTCGGTTAGGGTTTTAATCCCTGGTTTAAATCGTTATAAATGTTACATAATTAGAATAATTTTATATTAATTTCTAGTGAATATGCGTACAATTTGTTTAAGTAGAGTTCAAAGTTTTGGGTTTGAGCGTGATTAACCGCATTAAAACAATATTTGCTAAAAACTTTAAAAGCCGCTTTAAGCTTGAAAATAAGTACAAAACCTTTGAGCTTTAAAAGCAGGGACTGCAAATAAAAGTTATGAGTGCTAATTTCAACTATAAAAATCAATGTGAAGGAAATATAGTATGCTATAGTAAAATGGTAATCCCCAAAATTCCTATTTCAGTCAGACTCTCGATATCAGCCAAGAACTTCTATTTTCAATTTATAAGATATAAATCAAATTTAATTCTTATTTTTAATATTTACTTAAAAATCAAAAATTATCATTAAAATTCAATATTTAGTAAAAAGTTGTGAAATAAAACATATTTCTGATTTTTTCAATAAAAATAAAATATAAGAGTTATTTTTTATTTTTATTTTAAAAGTTACAAATAAGAGTTATTCCGTAACTTTTATTTTAAATATTAAAAATAAAAGTGAAAGTGATACTATTATTTGGTATTTTTATGATTTCTATTTTATTTTTGGTTTTTTTAGTATCAATTGCTATTTTTTTGCCAATAATTACTTCATACATAATTTTATTATACATACTTATAAACATTTCTGTAACAGAATATAGAAGAAAAATGAAATATAATTGAAAAAGCCGGATCCTTTATTTCGTCGTTAAAGGACATGTATCATATAAAAGGTCTCAAATCATAGAATATTTTTAAATTTTGGCAATACACCATTTGGTTCAGAAGATATTCACTTTTACTTTTATTATTGATTTTTTAAATTAAAGTTACAGAATAACTCTTATTTGTAACTTTTAAAATAAAAATGAAAAGTAACTTTTATTTTTTATTTTATTGAAAAAATCAGAAATATGTGTTATTTCACAACTTTTTATTAAAAATTTAATTTTAATGATAATTTTTTACTTTTGAAGTAAAAATTAAATATAATTCTTATTTCGTGACTTTAAAATATTAATTTAAAAATAATTGTTAATTTGCAATTTTTATTTTAAGACTTATAACAGTTACGGTCCCTGTTTAAAAGTGATCAATTATGTTCAGACCAATTCTCAAAACGCCAGAAAATTTAGCTTACAAATTAATTTTACTCAAGCTAATTAAAGCTTAAAAGCTTTTTTTTAAAAATGTAAAAATTCTGTGTTAGAAGATCCAATTTACTCAAAACTGGGATAGCTTTAGGCTCCAGGGAGAATTAATTGCACGCACAGGAGAGGCATTGTAAAATGGGAAGACTTTGAATCGCAGGGACTCTTGTAATATCTTTACTTATATTTTTTATTATATTTCTCCCGCTCACAGTCTCGATCAGATACTGGGCAAACAAGGCTCGAAGGCGAAAGATGTGTATGCATCAAAGATCAGCTTGGCCTCGCGTGTGGTTAAAGTTGAGCGACAGGTGAGTCATACCCTACGGTTAAATGCACTACCCGTTGACGGTGTTAATAGTTTGGTATACTTTGCAGGTGGTGGACATTGAGGAGAAACTGGATATTCTCATCAAGGCCTATATGGAGGATCGTGATAGATTCTTAGCGCTTCCATTGCCCGCAAATCCAAAGCCCAAAATACATTCCATTAGCCCTAGTCACAGTCACAATCTGCATCACACACACAATCAGCACATGATCGATGTGTGGAAACGCACCGCAACTCTCAGCGTTCATCCCGAGCTGGTGACGACGGCCGCATCCTCGGCAGCCTCATCTGCCGATCGCCTGGACGCCAACGAGACGGCCTTGACCTCAACGCAGACGGCAACAATAACAACGGATGCGATCGCCACACAAACACCAATGCCGCCGCATACACAGCATTCAGCGACCAATACTAAGGTGCGATTCTCTATAAGAACTGATTATTTCATAGGTACCCTTTTTGGAAAACTTTGACTGCTCATTAAATTTACAAATCCTAACCGATTTTTATAGGCAATGTCTTTTGATCATTGTTTAAGCTCTAAAATCATTTTACAGTTAACATTTGGAACTTTAAAACATTTAAATATTTTCCAAATTTTGCTATTTTTTCCCTAAATTTCTCTTAGCAAATCTTCGAAAACTTCCAAGTCTCATAACTTTGGCAAATCTTACACGATTTTATTAAGCAATATCTTTTTAATCATTGTTTGGACTTAATTGATTCAGCATTTAAATTAAATTTATTTTAATTAAAAAAATATATATATTCATCAGGGTCTGCAAATAATGATTATTTGTTTTTATTTTTAGGAATCAAAATATCATTCACTTATAATAACTTTGAGACACCGAGAAAAATACCAATATTCATCTTAATGGCTCATTTATACATTTTCGACATTATTACAAATTTTTCAAGTTTTATAGATTTGCTCACAAAATAATGATTAAATTTGAGTTATACTTTACTACTCAACCAATAATACTTATTTTTGAGAAAAAATATAAAATTTAAGGAATAATCATTATTTCATGAGTTTTATTTTTTGAACAAAATAAAACTCATGTTGTAATTTCGACAAAGCTTAATTGATGTGCCCCAACAATTTTTTTTTTAAGTAGATTTTTATTATGGTTTGTCTTGGCTTAATGACTAGGAATATGTATTTTTTCCCATATTCCCTAAGAAAAATTCGAAACTACAACTTGAGCTTTATTTTGAGCAAGAAATAAAACTCATGAAATAATTATCGTTGGTTAAGTTTTATTTTTTTGCTCAAAAATAATGATTGTTGTTTGAGAAGTAAAGTATACATAAAACAAAATTAATCATAATTTTATGAGCAAATCTATAAAACTGGAAATTAATCATTATTTAAAATTTTGTTTAATAACCCTTATATTTATTACTGTCCCTGATATTCATATGTATAAATTGATTTCGAAAATTATTTTTTATTAAATATACATATCTATCTATTTCTCTATAGTCTTCCGTGCTTAACTCATATCAGCTACCGCCTGAGAAGCAACAGCACAATGATGTATTTATGACTGATTTAGAGAATAGAACTAAAAAACGCGTTACTTTAAGGTAAGCAAAAGAAATAATTTTTAATCATACAAAAAATATAAAGAAAATAAACTGATTTTATAGCCTGCATAGATCCACATCGGAGCCATATAGCAAACACGAGCAACGCATCAATATGCCAGATGAGGGCGCACAATCCTTGGATTCCAGTGCCAAGCCAACGCCGCCAGATAGTTCAAGTAAGCCAGGCCGAGCCTGAACTTAGGACAATCCCACCCATGTCACAATGTCACATGACACTTGCCACCGCCAAAGATTCATTTATTATGCCAAAATAAAGCACAACATTATATCAGAAAAATTATCAACACCTTTTATGTTATTTCTTTCATTCAAAATAAGCACAGAATTTTAAAGTATTTGTATTTAAAACGATATAATTGAATACTTTGTCGCTGCAGTTATACTCATTGATGAGTATGAGGATTTCGAGGAGGAGGATCTGAACTGTGAGGGCGAGATGGAGCATTTTCCATCGTGGGAAATTGATAGCGATATTGGCGCCGATGGCATGGATGTCGATCCAGATGGTGACTGTGATGAGTCCACGGAGGACACGGCTCTCCTACATTGCGCCACGCGCACCGCCATTGTTATAACACCAATTAGCCCAGTAAGTTAAGATCTTAACTATCCTATCCTTATCAAAATTAATTAAAATTAACTCTTAATTTTACAGGTAAGCTCCGCACTCAATCTTCAAAGCTTAAATGACCAAACAACAACGCTTAATAAATCAAATTTGCTTCCGCCAGATTCTGGTTAGTTAAAATGCAATTAAAGTTAGTCAATATGTTATATCTATTATAATTATAACTATAATAATAATAATAATACTATCTGTAAGACGGGGGTGCACTCTAGTCGAGTGTACTCTTTGCTGTACCAAGTTATAGAGTATCATAAATCAATCATACATTCGTATACAGTTTATTTCATTCAACTTTCATTAAACATTTTAATGACCAAACTGCAAACTGCTTAAATAAATCAAATCAAAATTGCTGCCGTAAATACTAGTGTAATATGTACATATTGAAGATAGCAAGACTTACAGATACCCTGTAACAAGCTTAAGCTTACAGACACACATTTCAATTGCTTACAACAAATTCGAATTCAATTTTTTTTTAGATATTTGCGGAAGTTTTGCTTAAGCATATGAAAATAAAATTGAAACTAAGCTCAAATTTGTAGGGTATACTACAAAAAAATAAACCCGATTTTTGTTAAAGCTGTGAACGAAACGATAAAGAACTATGGCTATATATCAACTTGTCTTGATGCAGCTTAATAAAATTGTGAATGTATATAAAAATATGAAAATAAATGAATAGAATCAACATCAGTATGAATCAATGTTAAAGAATAGTTTGTACTTAAAGTGATAATGGAGAACACAAGCTAAATAGAGACGGTTGATATATAAAGTGAACATAGAGGACAAGTGCTTAAGCGATTAGACAAATTGAGCGTAGTAAAAGTGATTTAATATGACGATAAGAGAGCCTAGGAATGAAATTAACTAATTTAATAGTTAAATTAAAATTGAAATTAATTAAAAGGAAGTACATAACATGATATAGGAGCATGTATGTCCATTAACTGACATGTTTTGTGTTCAATTTATGGGTAGCAACTAATTAAATCAAATCAGAAATCAATAAAGAGAAATCAATTAAATTAACTGCTTTAGCAAACATCAAATAAAGTTCTTTTTAATTAGGTCTGTTTCCTTTTCTTTTTGGCTGGCGGCGGTTTGTATTTGTTTTCTTCGAGTTCCTCGAGATTTTTCGCATCCGTAATCTCCGTAATGTTGTCCTCTTCGGGATCGGTGCTTATGAACTCGATGTGTGTGTCGCTAATGCGTATACAACGTTTCTTTGATGTCAATGGTGCTGTTGAAACGTTAAGCAACGGTTTTCGATCCTGCTGATGCTCCTGTTCATCCTCATTCTGCTCGTCGTGCTCCTCGTGTCCCTCCTCGTGTTCTTCGTGATCCTCCTGATCCTCCTCCTGATCGTCCTCCTCTGGAAGGACAATGCTGCCATCATGTACTTTACGCACGTGCACGTTCAACTGGGCGATTGAATTAAATGTTTTGCTGCAGCCACCATCGTAGTAATCACGACACGTATTCTTGGAGCCATGGACACGTTGCATATGATTGGTCAAGCCCTGACGACGGCCAAAATGCTTATTGCAGATAGTGCACTCAAAGGCGAAACTCTTGTAATGCTGGCCAAGCACATGAACCGACAATGATTGCTTGTTCCTCGTGGTGAAGCTGCACTGTCCGCAGCTGTACAATTGTGAATGCAACTGCTAATGATTATCAGATATTATACAATCTTCACATTATTAGATATGGGGCAACTCACTCGCTTATGTGCCTCCATTTCGCTCCTGTGGTAGAATCCCTTCTTGCAGATGTTGCAGCCATAACGCTTATTATTCGAGTGCACCACATTCATGTGTGTGTCGTAGTTGCGACGATTCTTGACCACTTTCAGGCACAGCGCACACTCCATGGGCTCATGCCAATAAGCGTGATGCTTCTTCAACGCCTCGTCATTCTTATACGACGCATTGCAGATCGGACAAATTACATTATCTGCGAGGAAAGTAGTTATTTTATAAAGATTATCAGTTCCATCTTTTTAAGCTACTCACTGTTGTTGTGACTGCGTGCCACATGCACCGATAGCGACATTTTGGAGCGACAAACCTTCTGACAGAACTGACAGATCCATTCGTTGACCTTTGACGTCGACATCTCCTTGTCGACCGCATTGTGAGTGCGTTTCTTGTGCGTGTACAAGGAATTCCAATTGACGTACGACTCATAGCAGCTCTGCAATATAAAATACAACATTACTCAAGGATGTACAAAGGAATGGCAACAACTCGAGTTTACTTCATAGTCGCACATAAAGTACAGACAAATCTCCAGCTTGCGATGTGCAACATCCGCTCGTTGTTGCTGAAAGTTGCGCATATGATGACGATAGATTTTCATGTCGTTAAACTCCTTGCCACACGGCTGACACCAACAGAAACCATCCTTGTGTATGCCCGAATCCCGGTGAGCCCGCAAATCTGTCTTGTGCTTAAAGTAAGCTGAGCAATATTCACAGACATAGGCATCCCTTAAAAGTTCCACATAGACTTCAACGCCAAAGCAAGAGGAGTCCACATTCTCCACGTGAGTCTGCAAGAGAATCATTTGAGAAGGTTTGCATACAAATGAGTGGAATAATTCTCTACCATCATCTTCCCCTGACTCTCGTTGAGAATGCCACAATTGCTGCACACATGCACCTCACGCTCAATGATCAGATGCTTCTTCATGTGCATGTTGTAGGACGCCTCCGTGGCAAACTCTCGACAACACAGCTCACAGCTAATGATGGATCCATGGTTGGCGCGCTGCAATTAAAGGTAAAGCGGTTAATTACAATTTAAGAGTATAAAAAAGTTGCACTCACTATGTGGTTACTGAGACGTCCCCGTGTCTCAAAGCTGGCGTTACAAATGGTGCAGACGAATGTGATGTTGTTGACATTCGAATGGGTTTTATTGTGATCCGTGAACACGGCAGGATCACGAAAATAGCGATCACAGCTGCAAATCGACAAAACAAATTTAGTTTGGTTAAGATCAAATTAACTTTACACACTTACAGATCACAGAAGAGCGTGCCTTCGGGTTCGTGTGAATAATGCAAATGCTGGAACAGCTCATCGATGTTGGTGTCCGCATAATTGCACACAAAACAGGCACGTGGTCGATGCCTCTCCAAATGGAATTGATTGTGAAAGTTAAAGCTGCAATAGAAAAAACAATTCAGCTTAACAATTGCAAGCAGGGACTGCAAATAATAGTTGAGTTTAAAAAAATTAAAGCACAAAAAAGCGCCCTAGAAGAGTGGGAAAAACATCATATTTTATTTTTTAGCGGCAAATTTGAAAACAGGATAAACTTTTGTTTGCAATTTTTAATTTTAAAATTATTTGCAATTAATAAAATTTATTTAATATTAAATTAAAAACAATTATTAAATTTAAAAACAAATTTTTTTTTAATTTTTCTATAAAAATTTAGCCCTTACTTTTATTTCCAATTTTTATTATAAATATTTACACATAACATATTCATATTTGCCAATTTTAATTATAAAAAGTGAAATAAAATCTTTTGAACCAAAAAAATATTTTTTTTATAAAGATCACCCAACAACTCTTATTTTTAATTTTTTGAATAAAAATCATAACCTTAACGGTCCCTGATTGAAAACAAAACAGAGATTTGCTGAACTTACCGCTTCCATGAGGGGAACTCCAAGCCGCACATTTCGCAATACAAGCGAATGCCACGACGCTTCTTGATGACATGGGCGCAGGAGTGTTTATTGTACTGCAATATATTGGAGAAGGTCATGCTGCACTCGGGGCAGCTGCCATAAATGGGTATGCTAAGATCAGAAACAGTCAGTTATTCAATTGTTTTCTAAACCATTAAGGGAAACTTACTCCGCCACAGGGGCATGCAGCAAAACCAAATGCATGGCCAGTAATTTATAGCTGGGCAACTCGGCGTTGCACTCGTCAATGGGGCACTTGTAGTGCTCCTCGGGCAGCTGGTGACACTTGTGCATGTGCGCCAACAAGGTCTCAAATTTGCTGCACTTCAGCGAGCAGTGACAACACACGGTGGACCATTCAAAGGTCAAGGTCTCGAAGCAGGTCTTCACCACAGTGGCCAAGTATTCATACAGATCTTCAATATCATCGGCTGCGCGGAATTACAATTAGATTTAGATGCTTATACTTTATGGTTGGAATTAATGTGTATATTACGCACATTCTTTGATCAATACAAAGTTGAAGGGCTCCACTTTGAGGGATTCATCCTCGCTTTGCGATTGGGCGGTGTCAATGGATGTGCGCTTCTCCACCTTGAAGTGACGAATCTCCAAATCAGAGGAACCATCTGAAAATAAAGTAATTATTTATTTAAGGTTTCCATGGAGTAGGGTATGAGATAGACATTACCTTCAGGCTCCAGCAGAAACTCGAGCTCATCCGCATTTTCTTGCTGCTTGTCCGTTTCTCCCTCTTCCACCTCCTGCTCTGCCTGTTCCACACGCTTCTCCACGACAGTCACTTTCGTCTCCTTCGGACGCACTCTTGTCGTTGCTTCCTCCTTGGATTTGTCAACGGGTGGCGTCTTCTCATCATCCAGAATGTCACGCAAGAGCTCGCTTATCTGCTCCTGCTCTCCTGTTCCTGCTTCCTTGGAGCCGTGCCGTTTGCCTTCCGCCTTTCCGCTGGACTTTTCACTTGGTTTGGACTTGGCATTGGTCTGGATTTGTTTTTGTGCCACTGTTGCTGATTTGCCTCTGGTGATGCGCATGGAAACTGGTTCAGCGGGCGGAGAAGCCTTTGATGGGGGAGCAGCCTTTGCTGGAGGACCAGCTTTTGCTGGAGGAGCAGCCTCTGGCGTTGCCAACTTTACAGAAGTTGGCAACTTTTTAGGCTCATTTTTAGTTTTGTTCGTTGGCGGCGTTTGTTTTTTACTGGGTCTCGTTTCCCTTTTAACAGCAGCAGCTGATGGAGTTTTCTCATTCTTGGTCTGCTTTTGGATTTTATCCTTGGCGGCATCCTGTTCCCGCTGCAGCTCATCGATGTCAAAGAAACGAATAAGGGTTTTAACGCACTCTTCACACAGCAGTTGCTGTTTTTTTGGATCGGGTTTGACATTTATCTGAAAATATTTTGCAAGCAGATCGGGCAGTTCGATTTCAATTCCCACTTCGTCGAATATCTCCTGAAATTGCTGCTTTGAATTGTGCACTCTGCAATGCAGGCAGCTGGGTTCAGCTTTGTTATTTGTTTTTAAATTCTCCGACATTTTAACTTTTTACACATAGCAAAATTTGTGTGACAAGCAAAGAACGAGCGTCAGCTGAACGATATGATATGTTTGGTGTTGTAAAACGCACTTAATTGTTATCGGTATTTTAAAGTGTGGCATTTATTAGTGTCTTTTATAACAATACTAAATAAAGTGCTAAAAATTACCAAAAAACTAACGATAAGTGGTAATCGTTCATCGATAAGCGGTGCTGCCAACGCGTGCAAATTGAATTATCGATAGAACATTTGTCCGCCCGCCAGCAAATTAAATTGAAAATGATGTCGCCGAGTAATTATAGACTTCCTTATATCCTGGAAAAGGGGATGTTTAGCTGTTGACTCTCTTCAGCAAAGCAAAATAGCTGTACGAGCAGTTGACAATCTGTAACGGAAAGATAAACATTAACCAATAGTATTAATTCACAGCTACTTTCTTCATACAGCTGCAAAAGTGGGCAAACTAAAGCTCTGATTGTGATCAATGGTGTGCACGCGCAGCGGTGAATTGAAGCGCAGCATCATCAGGAGGACCATTTTGCGATTGGACTTGTTCCACGTGATCCAATCCGACTTGTAGAGGGCGTGGCCCAGCAGGGAACTCTGGTACGTCACCTCGTTGGCCGCATGGCATATGATGAATATTTGCATCAGCATCACGAACTGATACGACGCAATCTTGATCAAGAACAGTGTTTCGCCCGCATTGGTGGACATGGCATAGAAGTTGGAGACGAGCACCAGAATGGAGCAAATCAGCTGCACCGAGAAGGGGATCTTTATGAACCCGTTCACCAAATCCCTCAGCCGCACAATGCGTGCATAGTAGATGCAACAGTCGCGCAACTCCAACGCAATGCGCCGATCATCCTGAGGCGTCTGGGCAGCTCCCAAGCTCTCCAAGCGCATCGACAGCATGACCAATTGTGCCCGGACAAAGTTGAGCAGTGCCGGGCACATGGAATCGTAGGCAATGTTCAGCCAGCAGGTGGGGAACACCGTCACCACTTGGTACACATAGAGGCCATAGTAGCAGCTGGACGTGGTCAAGTTGCACGGCTCGTACATGGACACGGGCAAGGCGCTGGTCTCCGAGAACAGCTGCCGTCTTGGCGCCCTCTTCAAAGGCACGCAATTCCCGGGGATATCTCGCTCGTAAATCGCTGGAATGCATCTCGTTGCGCAGATTCTCGTGCTCCTGCTGCCTCATCCGAATGATGAGCAACTTGCACATGCAGGACACTTCGGTGGCGAACAAGAAGAACACCTGGATTATCACACGCAACTGATCAATGTTGGTTAGCACACGGATGGCAAAGAAGAGCAGCATTATGGCCACAACGCTAAAGAACATCCCGAAGCGCAGCTGATAAAGCCAACGTTGCAGTCTTGTGGCATTCGGATGTAGCTGCCACAAGGCCAAAATCTTGAAGTACAACACCTGATACTTGTAAAAGCTCTCGGTGATCGCGTCGTGCTCCTCCTGATTCGTCTGGGCCAGAACAACTTGCATTTTAACTGTCGTAATGGCTGCCACATTTCAGTGGCTTTTATAGCCACAAGTTATGCAAGGACCACGTAGGATAATGAGCTCTAATGAGCGGCTCATTACGGCAAATTGAACTACAGTGCACAAAATGCAGGCAGTAAATAAACTTACCGAACTGAACAGTACCAAGTCAAAGGCGTGGCTGGCATTTAAGGTCCTTATGCGTATGGGCGTGTCCAGGCGTTGCATGAACATCAGCATCAGGCGTCGATTGCTGCGCCGCCAGCTCACCCAGTTGCTCCTGTACAGCTCAAGTGGCAGCTCCGAGCTGCGCTGGGCAATCTCGCTGAAGGTAAAAGGAGAATGTTTACATTACTTCAAGTAATGATAATTAATCATAGTCATTAGTAATTAGATTATTTTTGTTTAAAATTCGAACTAATGATTAAATTACGATTGTTTTCGGTTTTGCCCAATTATTTAATAATTACAATTACAAAAAATCAGAAGTAATCTAAAAAATTTTACAATTATTCGAAAATAATCAAAAAAAAATCTTTTTGGTAGTCGGATTATTTTTGATTATTCTAATTTATTTTTAGACTATTTTTGACTATTAGTGAAAAACAAATTATTTTGAACAAAACAGTTTTTTAATTTGCCATCAGCTCTTCAGTTATTTGCAAGAAAATAACACCTTAGAAGATATTTGGCTTAATTATGGAATTTTTAAGCATACCTTGCGTTCAATACGCCACTTACATCTGCGGCGCCAGCCAAAAATAGTTTTTAAATATGTATAAGAAACTTATGTATAATAAAAAAATATAGAAGAAATATTTTTGTAATAAACTGTTTTGCTCAAAATAATTTAATTTTCACTAAAAAGTCAAAAATAATCTCCAAAAGTACTAAAATAATCAGAAACAATTAAAAATAATCAAAAATTATCCGACTACATAAATTTTTAATTTTTTTTATTATTTTTGACTATTTTTGAATAATTGTAATAATTTTAGATTATTTGTAATCGTTATCATTAAATAATCACAAAGTTTTCAACAGTGAACTACATATAGAGACACTACGATTATATCCAAAAATAATTTAATTGATTAGTAATTATAATCGAAATTTTAATTACGAAATTTTACTTACTGATAAGCTTACAACTTATGTTCAGACTTTGATTATCTACAGATACTCACCCAGCAAAGTAGCACAAGATGAAGACCTGCATTAACATGCAGCTTTGGTAGATGAAGTACTTGAGGAAAACCAGTTTTTCATCGGATAACTATAAGGAGATTTGGATAAAATAAGGAATGTATACCTCATTCTTCACTTACCAAAGACATGGCATAAAAGTTGGCGGTTAGAACTAGAATCGAGCACAATATCTGAGCAGATATGGGCTTGTAGACCAGAGTCTCGATATCAGCCGACAGTTCCACAATTCGCATATAGAACTCAATGCAATGCTTCACCCGCAGTTGCAGTTGCATCTCATCGGTTTCATCGCAATTGTGGCCCAAACTCTGAAGACGCAATGCCAGAATATCCAATTGGCATTTCACAAATATGAACATGGCGCAGCAAAGCGAATCGTAGGATATATTAAGGAAACAGGCCAGCGACAATGCAACACACTGATACCAATACATGAAGTAATAACCAAATGTGCCACGATCTATACTGAATGGACTATACGTTGCCAATGGCAGCTGAGTGTTGTCAATGGCAAACTGAGCTAAAAGAACCAATAACAAAGACGACACTGATGTAATTCCATAATATTTGTAGATTAAACGACTTAATCCACTGGCTGTCCCAAGGATAAGCTGCTCCTCAGAGTCGTCGGGTCGAAAGTGTGCGCCATGGAGCTCGTTAAAGAGTTGCAGCAATGCCACATTGTTCATCTTGGCGGAAAACACCTAAGATATATTGTAAAATTAAGACACATTCCCTAGAATGTTTATAATCTAAGAAAAGTTACCTTGAGCGTGTAGGCAATGCAGGTGGCCAACACAAAGAATCCCTTAACCACCTCACTCATCTGGCTTATATTGATGCCAATATGCAATATAAGAATCAAATCAAAGATCAATATCCAGAAACCAAATACATGCCAGAAATGTACTCCACTCAATATACGTTTCCATTTCTGATCCTGTGGCCAAATCGCATAAATGTCGAGTATTCGCTTCTGTTCAATATAAAAACCCTTCACAGCGCTATCAAAATTCAGCTGCATTATGAAAGAGACACTGGTTACGACTATTGCGGGTACTGAGATTTCCAAGGGCTTTTAAATCGCATTGCGTTAACAATTAAAAGCTCGTTAAGCATTTTAATAGAGCTCAAACTTAAGCTAATTAAAAAGAATATTGAAATTTTATAAAACAAAAATGAAATGCTCACTAAAGTCACAATGAAGTGACATATTTTACCATTTATTAAACATAATAAATGTGATTTTTTTAAAAATGGAGACATAGAAAATGTGCATAAAAGCTTTCAAAATACTATATTTATTATTAACTTGGTAAACTATTTTGTGCAGTGTATGCAACTTAAGTTAATCGTTTGCAGTTGCCTAATAAGCCAGGGAACGTTTAATAAAAATACTAAATTATTAAAAGCACAATTAATCTGTGAATAACGAACTATTTAGGCTTTAAAGTTCAAGAATATTTATGCAAATAGAAATTTGTTTAACTTACAAGTAATGCAAACTTGTGAATTATAAAAAGTAACATATCTTTTACCTACATATTTACATTTAACTTTTAAACCGATTCCTAAATAAAAAAATAACTAGTTTATATTTTCTTAAATTAGATTTCACATTAAGAATTAACTTATTTAATAAATCCAATTATAATTTATGTTTTTTTAAAATTACATTCCCTGACCAATGTGTGCTAAAAACTGGTAAGATTTTATAATTTTGCATAGCTAAATTTAATTTAATTTAAATTATTTTAATGACAATTAATTGAAATTAAAACAAACCCTTTTTTTTCAGTATGGAAACTTCGATGGATCACAGCAATATATATAGCCATCATTTGGATTATCCGGCAAGCTGAAAGGACATTGCACAGTCTGGCAAGCGGCAATAACATTTGGTCTCTGTTTCTCAAATATGCTGTTAAAGGAGAGAAAAACATAGAGTCCTTTTTCGTTGGAATCTCTGACAACTTTGTAGATCCACAGCGGGACTGGCAACTTGGAGTCGGACAAATAAGCTTCCCGATTGGCACCACTTTCATCTGGCAGCGTGAGGACATCAATGCCACCCGTTTTGATTCGAAATGCAGCTGTCCAGGGAACTTGACTGCGTATCCATCGTTCAATTTTCTCCCAGTTGCCATCGTTGATTGTTTTGAATTGTGGCACAATATTCAGATATCGAAATGTGCTCGACATTTGATCGACAAATAAAAAGTCTGCTGAGGCCACCAAATGTCCACGATTGATAATCAACGCATACGAATTTGGCAAATAACTTTGACTATTGCCATAGATGGAACAAAAGGCATCGTAAATATTCCGTTTAAAATAAGATGCGGCCTCCGCTGGTGTCACAATCTCATCGGTTGTAAAATCCACAAACGGACGCTTTGCAACTGTATAAAAGAATTTCTATCAACACAGGCAACGGATTCATTACTATCTCTTACAAAAGCTTTTGAAGTGAACATCACTTTGGGCGTACAAGACACGCCCCAATTTAGCATCATAACACGATCGATAGAGCTCCAACTGACGTCCCTCAATCTCATAGCCAATGACGTACATTTGTTTGGAACATTGATTGTCTTGGATTTTATAAACCTTTGGTAGCATCGGATTCGAGCAAGTCATGGGCAAGGCCACTGTAAATGCTCCATTATCCTGGCATTGAGTTTCCACGACATCCCCGCCATTGCAGAGCATGCGAAGCGTCCATCCGCTGGGCACAATCTCTACGCGGAGCAACTGAAGGGCACCTCTGTCATCGCGATAGGTAAAAATACGATTCGTTGCCTCCACCATCGACTGTGAGATTTTACAATCAGCTCTTACGCCTGCTTCAGATATTTTATGATATTATAATTTCACGAGAATTTATAGATTCATTCCATTTACCCAACGCAGAGCATAGCATCAACATTACGAGTACTGTAAAACACTTCATTCGAATATTTAATTAGTTTTCACTTTATAATTTTGATATAATTACAAATGCCAAAAAATTTAATTGTTGGAATTTGGAAAACGCAAGGGGACTCCCCAATTTCGTTCGGGGTTGTCAATGTCAATCACTTGAACAAATCGACAACTCTACTCACTTTTATATGTATTTGTGAGACATTTGTCAGACATTTGTCAAGTGAAACATCTGAATCTGAATCCTTTATCAGAAATGGACGCTTAAGAGTTTACATTATGCCTGAAATGTTTTCAAATTAATTTTAATGATGACTACAAATGTAATTTATTTATATTAACTAATTGAAACGTTAAATAAAACACACATATATAATTTTTTTTTTCTTTTTTTGACAGTCCACTTTTGGATAACACTTTATTGATTCTATCACATACTATGGTTAAGCTGGATAAGTAAAGACAATAGACTTTGTTTTGGTTGTTAGCTGAACTCTCATCCGACATTTGTTGTTGTTCAATGTTCGATTTATCGTGGTACTGTACTTTGAATGTGGTAAATATAATTTGTTGCTTGGGGTTTTTTTTTGTAATATGCATATGCTAAATATATATTTTTTTAATTTATTTTTTATTTTTTTTTTGTGATTTTTTTTAGTTTTTTTTCTTTTTGTTGGGATTTTTCTACTTCAAATGTTTTGCAACTGATTTATACAAATTTATGTGGTATAATATAAAACAAATATGTAAATGTTATTTACGTAGTTAAAAAATAAAATAATAAAAACTTAAACTTATAAAACATGCAGCATAAGATAATAAAGAAATAAAGTTTCGAAATGAAAACGAATCGGGATGGTAAATTATAATAAGTATTAAATGATAAAAATTTGGGGGAAAAACTAAAGATTAAAGGGTTATCGAAACTATAGTAATTTGCACTACAACATTAATAATGTGGGGGATGTTCTGTTATTACTTGCTCAAAATTGCTGCGCGAAATCTCATACAAATTGAAACTTATATAGAAATGAATACGTATATAGTACATATAACTATATGTATATATCTGATGTGTTTGTAATTGTAATACGTCTGTGTTATTCGTAAAATTGGATAGTTAGTTTAGTGATAAATGCTATAAACTATACTTTTCATTTATGTTTTTCACTATCTCTAGGCATTTCAACAAAAGCAATTCTATAAAAATGTTAACATGTTCAATTGTTATCCTGCTTATTCATCAATTTTAAAACAACTTTGCCGGCCAATACATCCAGAGCATAGAGACTGCCATCCTTGATCTCATTGTTGAGCACCTCATCCGTAACGCTAACATGGATGCCCGAGGGACCCGAAATGTATACGCAACTCTTGTTGACCTCATTGAATATGTTCGAACCGCTGCCCGAGTACTTTGAGTGCATGCCCCAATTGTTGTAGAGTGCTGCGGCCGCAGCTGCAGCTGCCACTGCGCCACCATTCTCCAAGACGCCGGTTGAGCCGCCCTTGGCCATGAACTCATAAAAGCCAGGCAACTTGAACAGTTTCTGCTGCAACTCCTTGGCCGTGTTGGAGAGCAAGTAGATGGCATTGTAGCTGAAGCCATCCATGCTGGCATAGAGCGTCAGACGAGGTGCAATGGTTCTGCAAATATTTATAAATGTAAGAAAGCTTTTTATATTATCTATGATAAATGAAACTTACTTGGCGCGCAGAATATTATTCATGCGTATGCCATCGGCGAGACCACAGATTTGTATCAGATCCTCCTTCGACATGCTAAATATAGAGAGAGAGGGAGTAAAATGAGCTTTAAGTTGAAAAAATTAGTGTGTTAAAAGCTCACTCACCGCATAATATCGGCGCCGGAGAAGTGGGCAAAGGTGTTGAGGTAGGCCGTGAGACGATGATTGGTCAGCCATTGTGTCACTTGTGCGGGCGTTGATTCCGGCATTATGTTCTGATTCTAATGCAAATAAAAAAGACGACGCAAATTCAATTAGAGCTTTGTACAAAATGTATACTTGTGTGTATAAAGTATCTATGTGCATACATAATCATCCATATCCGCTGGCACATGCGGCGGCGATACCATATTTGTGGCATCCATTAGTTTCAATGTTGGCGAATTTGTTGATGTCACTGAATTGATGGCAATTGGACTGCTGCTGGTTCCTGGCGATGCGCTGCTCGTAAATGGCAGCATCCCATCATATTTTGGTATATGAACTGGCGAATTTGGCCACAATTTCATACTGCAATAAATAAAAGAAAATAATATAGATTAAATATTACTATTAATTTTAAATTATAGCATTTACAAATTCTTTGTAATATTGTGTGATAATATATGTTGTGGCAACGACAGGCGCGATCCTTCAGATACAAGCGCATGTTCACGAATGGCCAACATAATCAATCCAACAGATACAGATACACACATACAAACTTGTCTCTTATTTACTCTCCCTCTCTCTCTCTCTCTCTTTTCTTATACGCTCGCTCAGCTCAGTTTATAGTTTACGCTTTGGTTTTATGACAACCACAAACTGATATTTAATACCTATTGCTGTGCTTGATTAAACCTTATTATATAAATCTGTTCAGTCAGCCATCAGAAATTCCATTATTGTTGTTAACCGACCTTCAGTTCTGCCAGCATTTTGCAGACGCTACAAATATTAGTGGAAATATTTCCCTTGGCTGTACAATTCAATTAGCAACCGATATATATACAAATACGCATTTATCATGTTCTATTTGCTTCATATTTGTTGGAGAAATTAGCTAGATTTATGTACTTAAAAATATAATGCACCCCTATGAACATTTTAACACTGTTAATTGCGTTGCAAAAGAATTTCTCAAGTAAAAAGCAGCATTTAAGCTATGCTCGACTAGCTTATACCCTTCAATTAAATTTGGCATTGGAAAATACAGTTAGTGAAAAGACATTGCAAAAAGTTTATAAATTTTAAGAACTTAATAAACTTAAATTTCACATTTAATATTCTTTGTTTTTGATTCACTAAATGTATAAAAAAAAGTAATAAAAATGTAGTGCTCATATACCTCACACATACAGGGTAATAAAACCGGTTGAAAGCCGTACTAAAAATAACTACAAAGTTTATTTTTTTTCCATTGATTTTGCAGCAAAAAATTGAGACCGGTTCGAGAGTCCAATAAATTACAGGGGAGAAAAACTTAGCAACACATTCAGAGAATCTCCATCTCTCACAAGCTCTCTTTCTCAATAAAAGTTCTCTTACAGCAGCTACCAAAGAGAACCGGCAAATATATCCTTTACTAACAAACAACAACAATGTTCTCGTGAGAGAGTAAACAACTAATTTCCGGTCTATTTATCTGATTTGCGCTCTTTTTGACGCATCGATCGTGTCGAAAATAAATAAATCGAATCATTTTGATTTCTATAACATTTTGGGAAAGTTCCATTAGCATAGCTCTCGAGTGCTCATTGAAATAAGTAAACAAATATTTGTGTATATAATTGGAAATGGGAATGATTAAAAGGCATTCATGTCTGGCTGTCTGGATGGGGTGTTTTAGGGAACTGTACTTGAACTTGTGTGTATTATGCAAAGAGTAAAAGCTAATCTAGAATTTAGGTCATGCTATTTATTATTTATAAATCTATATCTATACAATTTGATGTTCTGACTGGGAATCGAGAAAACAACGCATAGACAAAACGATAAGAGCTAGAAGGCTGAAATTTTAACACAATAAAGTTTTAGTCATTTTAACTTTAATTCGACAACTGTATCAAAAATACAAATCCAAAACTTCAAAGTTTTATTCTAAATGAAATGCGCCAAATAGTTGAAGCAATTTCTAGTTCGCTTGATATTGAATTGATTGTCGCGTGGAACAACAAAATAATTGTATTTAATTAAAGGCAATTGATCGATCGATGATATATGTGTACTTACTATTCTGGACTGTAACAGCCGGTTGTTGTTGTTGTTGGCGTTATCAGATCCAATGACATATCATTCATGATGGTGCACTCGTAGCTCGGCTGGAATTTCTCCTGCTCGGACTGTGGACGCTTTTGGATCTTTTCGCGATCTTGTTTATGCTTGCGATCGGCGCCCTTTAGCTTGAATACCTGTTGATTGACATAGTAAATTGTAATTGTAAATTGATTAGTTGTTATTGGGAAAAGGGTAGGGAATACCCTTACCTTAATCTGACAGGCAGCTGCATGCACCGCCTGTTTTCCGTTGAGTGTGCCAAGTCCGGCGATGTTGTTGCTGCCATTTCCCGTACGATTGTCGGGTGATGCGATTGCTAAAGTTTTGTTGCTGTTGTTGATGTTGTTGTTGTTATTGCTAGTTGTTGTATTGCTGTTGTTGTTGTTGCCGTTGGCACTGCTGCTGCTGCTGTTGCTGCTGCTGCTGGAGCTGCTGCTGTTGTTAGTTGTTGTTGCTGCTGTTGCCGTTTGTGTTGTTGCTGTTGTTGTATTTTCTATATAAGTTTCAATTTGTAGTCGAAATGGTACACCCTTTTCGCCGCCGTGCTTCTTCGGTGTAAACTCCGTTGATATGCAATTGACCTTGATGTAAACACCGACCTCCTTCAATGGATCCCAAAAGATCTCAACCGTATTCAATGAACTCGAACTCAATGGCTGCGACACGTGGCACAAACCATACGATAGTGGCACATCCACCTCAATGATGCGATCGCCAGGACGCGACTGTTGCCATTGTTGCATCTGCTCCCGTTCCATAAACTGCAGACGACGCTCATGGAAACAGATTTTGATAACACTCTGAAAAAGTAAAAGTTCACAGTACAAAGTTGAGTTTAAAAGATACATTTTAGGTTACTTGAAGATACATTTCGTTGTCAGCATTGTTGTTTGTCGTTGCCTCAAGTTGTTTTGCGTACAAATTAAGTTTAATTGGGGCATATTAAAATCAATTAACATCCACGAACATAACTTTAATATTTCAATATAGGCAACAAGCACATAACTGCCCTCAGTCGCTGTCTCTGCCTGCGTCGACTGCGCTGCCAGTCGAATCAACGAGTCTTAATAGAAACCAACCATAACAATAACTCAGTCAATTTAAACAAATTTTTCTCTTTTTTCGCAAATTAGTTTGAACTCAACACATGCGAAAGACAAGAATCGTGTGACTGAGAAAGTGCGAAAGAGACAGAGGAAGCGGACAGACAGTTAAATCTAGACAGACATTTATGATTTATATATTTATTAACATTATGCCTAAAATTATTTGCAACTAAATTTGCAACAAACCGACGACATTTCACTCACCTTCAAGATCTTATCGCGATAGAAAGATAAGTCTCCAATTTTCTTCAATTTGATCTCATAGCTTTGACCCTGATTCAGATAGGTCAAAGTCTCCTCATTGTTCTTTGTCGCAATTGAGGTGGCCGCTGCCAAAATGTACTGAAATCTATTGAATAGAGGGAAAAATAACAAATTGATTATATAGAAAATATTATATTCGTAGTTGAAACTACTAAAAAATCAAATTTAAAAAAATACTCAATTGAATTTATAGTTTAAGCTTAAATTTAAATATAAATTCAAAGCTAATCTTCCCTTTTTTACGTGTTACGTGTTATCTTAAAACAAAAGGAATTTTTGGGATATGATAGTTCTTAAGATAACATTAATTTGTCTCACTATTTCTGTAGTTATCACTAGATAAATAACTGATATCTTTACTTCAAATCCAAGGGATAGTTAAACTTTTCTCTCAGTACAAATACTATGCATAGATACAGAGGTGTCATTAAATGTTGTTTTGTTAAATCTACAAAGTATCTTTGATCTTACTTGTGATCCTCGGCATGGGCTGCACCGCCCGAGGAACTTGGCTCTATTTTGGCCTCCTCGACAACGCTCAACTGTTGCTGCAATCCCGAGCGTGCTGTAATTGATCAATTTAGACAATTATTCACATACAGATACAAATGTATCTCAGCTATACTTACGCGACTGTGCGTAGGCCTCATTGCCAGCTGCAGGTTTGTCTTTGTCAACTGCATTTCCATTGGCATTGCCATTGCCATTCAGTTCAAAGTCCGTTGCGGCGGGCGAGCCTTGCGGCGAGCCACAGCCACAAATGTTGCCCGGGTTCAACTCATGTTTGTTGTTGCCACTGCCACTTGCACTTCCAGCCTCCTTATTGGCGTCACCCAACGGCGACTTATCGATCTTGCCAATATTGACCACAGAGGCGGCTGAGTTGCTGATTTCCTTTGGATTCGGCTTGAGCTGCTCCGTTTGCGGCTCCTGTTTCAGTGCCGTCAGGCTCGGGGAGAACGATAAAAAGTTCTCACTGTAAATATAACAAAATTTACCTTATTTGTTGCCTGTTTTTTCTATATCTTTCAACACACTCACTTGTTCAAATACGAGTTGCTATTAAACTCTGCGTTCAGATCGAAGCCTATATCGTCGCTCCAGCTGCTGCGACCTGTAACATCAGTAGAATTTAGAAAATTTAAAACTTTGATCTTCGTTTTGAAACTAAGGTATTTTATTATTTATAATCTTATCTGAAATGTCTTATCAATCAAAGAAAAGTTTAAAATTTTAAATTCTTTATACAAATTATTTGTTTTTTAATAGAATTCATTCTATTAATAATACGCCCCTATGAACTTTCGTGTACTCTCTTTGCAATATTTAATAACTTCCAGAAAACATATGGAGCTTAATTAAAACGAATGAATAATGATAGTTGAGTTCTCAACGTTTCATCGCATTATTTGAGTAATTAATAGTGATAGATCTGTGTGTAATACCTAATCATAATTTTAAGATCTAAATGAACGAAAATTGAATCGAAATTCGTAAATTTATGGCAATTAATTCAGTCATATCTCGAACCTGATGACGCAAATGATGATTAAATATTTCGGACTGAAGCACGTTTCGTTTCAGATACTGTCTAACATGTCTACATGCTTTAGTTACTGTTTTTATACCCTGTAGCTAAAGTTTGGGCAGCAGGCATGATGATAAAGCAAAGGTACATTAGTATAAAGCATAATATAATAAAATATTCATATCCTGCAGTCAAATTTTGAGTATCTTATCAACTTTAATTTGATTTTAAAGTAAATGTTTACAGGGTATATCAATGTCAAGTTGTTTTAAGCGTACAAAGTTGAACTGTTCACACGACTCGCTAATTTGTCATACAATAAAAGAGGAAATTGTTTAAACTAATTGCTCAAATGTCAATCGATAAAATTTCAAGAGCAAAACCCCAACAAATAATACAAAATTGAGGATAGGCTCGGCTAATCTCGACTGATATGTGTATATAAAAAGGAATTAAACTATAGAATGGATCCATTGAATTGCTCAAGTTATATAAACCGTGCAAATATTATAATGATTGCACTTGTAGAACCCAAGTTGAAAGCCTAATTATTATTTGCTGTTAGAAAAATTAATTGAATAGTTTTTTTTTTTTTTGTCTAATTGCTGTAAGTTTTTCGTCCAAAATTAATTAAACAATAGAACAATTTGTTGAAACAAAGTGTGTTTCAGTTGTTTTAACGAAAAGCGAAATTGCTTTAATTGTGGGTTCTACAAAACGTCGACAATTTAGCGGTCTTATCTGTGCACATTTGTCGTGTTGATTTCGTATTTATATTCGTTGATAAGCCATCATCACGAGAACTGCCCGCTCTCTCTCTCTCCCTCTCCCACCCAGACTCTCTCACTCTCTCTCTCTCGCTATCCATGTGCAAACTTTACATTTTCAGCTTGTAAAGAGCTTAAATTATATGGTCAAGTCGGGAGAGTTTATATACATATCAGCATTGTAGCTGCTGTAATTAGGCCAATGACAATGGCGTGATGGCGACCCAATAACTTTACCGTACAGTCAAGCTTCTGGAAGTTATCAGACAGACATACAGACCAGGCTCCCTGAATGGATATACATTTTAAGCTAAGATCTTCAACATTCTCTCTTCCTTTCTATCTCTATATCTATCTTTCTCTACTGGCAAAGGGGCGTTCATTGGAAAATTCCCAGAGCTTCTATTGTTTAAATATATAATCATAAAAGCCATAGACGCAGCTCGTTTCTATTCTTGCAATGCTCCAACAATTAACACCATGTCTTGCACATATGTGTTAACTTAATTACATGCCACAAATACAACTCTCAGTCTTTCTGGCAACAGATACAACAAGTTGGGAGATCGTTGTTTTTTTGAGACTATAATTATAACACCAATGCAAAGCTCGATTTTGATTGTAACTTGCTTTGGATATCATGAAAATTTTTATATAGATTGAAATTTAAAAATAAACCTTAAAGAATTACTAAACCTGCAGCATTCAAAGTGCTTTTTGAATCCTATACCCAACCCTATTCATTTTCTTCTTTCAAATTTGATTAATTTATGTAGAAAAAGATTTCTAGACTTAATTTGATACAAAAAAGAGGCGTCTAGCACATTTGTTTAAGCTTATAACGAATGTTTAATTAAATTTTAAATGTTAACTCACGAATTGGTCAATAAAAATCAATTTTATGAGCTACACACTTAAATATTGATCAATTAACAGATACAACTCTTGATTTATAAAACAATTATCACATTAAAATAAGATCAATATTAAAGCAAAAACAAATCGAGTGCATATAAACTTTATAAAGTAAAAATACATCGATTAAACGACAACTCGATTTTTGCAAAGAGATCTTCTCGATCTTTAACTCGATCATTTTTTAGACTATTAATCGAGTTAATTAGATCGATTTTCATAAAATTTTAATGCAGAATGAGGCCAAAACATAATCAAAATTACATTCCGCTTGGAAATTGACTGTAGTCAATTGGTTTAACAAAACTCCACTCTGATTAAAGCAACTTGATGCTCTCAGAAACAATATCCTCCTGCTAATTAAAAGCGGCGCCAAATTGCACGTTGCGCTGACGTCAAATACCTAAAACCAGTTACCAAATTATTGTTTTTTCTGTATTCTCACAGACTGTTTTCAAACTGTTTGCTCTCTCACTCTCTCTCTCTCTCTCTCTCTGTGTCTTGGCCATCATTTTGAGTCTTCAAAGACAAACGTCAAATTGGCAACTTGTTCAAATGTCTCACTGTCAGCTGAGTTGTATTCAATATACTCGACATTTGCTTAAAATAAATATCTACTTGATTTTATATAATAATTATTTAAAAATTCCAATATCTGTCTTCGTTTTTGGGACACAGTTGAACATTGTTCTCTAATTATTAAATTGTATTCTTTATATTTAATAATGGGGAGAACGAGAACTTTCTCAGGGGAAGGAATCTCTGCGATAAGTTTTCTTTAATCTAATCTAACTGCTTGGAAGTTGATAGATTGTATAAATAGTATTGTATTTGCTTTAAATACGTTCTATATCTAAGCGATACTATCAAAACTATAAAGAATATTCAAGGGTGCCACAGAAATTTTGTTTTAATTTCACATAAATTTGTATGAAATTTAAGTGAAATTCAAGCGAAACCGATTTCTGTGACACCCCCGATTATACAGCTTTTAAATGATTAAACAAATCAAATGTAAGTGATTTTTTTTCATATGTCGATAATTTATCTTTTTCTGTAGTGTAAAATATAGATATTTTCCATTTTCCATTCTTACCTGAATGCTTTTCACGCTTGTGTTTATCCTTCTCGTGATGTGTCGCTTTATGGGGTAAATCGCCAGTTTGATTTGTCGGCGAATTTTCACTTTGACCGATATCTAATGAGTCCCAATCCATTCGTCTTTTGCGTGAACCACTGTTGGAGTTGGAGTAAATAGTCCTAACGTCGATTATTTGGGGTCCCGGTGATTCCTTGGACTGTGCGTCTGCATTATAACAAACCGAATCGAAACGTATCGATTAGCCAATATTGCATAGCTTTAAGCGATGATTTCATTTTGATTGAATGGATGCGATGAATTTTTGCTGTTTTGATGAGCTTAAAAAACACAAACGAATATTTCCTTACCTGTCCAAGATTCCTCAGAATTTGGTGGTGAGTCAACAAAGTTAATTACTTGCTCATAATCCGATCCAATATGCTGATGATGATAACCGCTGATAAAATGACGATTTTGGATCTAAAAGAAAGCGTTAAATTTAAAGTTCATGAATATTCCCATTCATAGGTAAGGAAAAAGTACGTATATCAGGAACACAACAGCATCTTAGATCCTTGTCTCTAGAAAACTTTTGAAAACTGAACATTTTCGAAACGTTTAGCACGTTATTCAATTAAAATGTCTAGTCAATGTCTCATTATCACTCAATTCTACCTAAAATGCTATAGGGGTCCTAAACCTTGCTGATAATACGCGCTCTAGTAAACATATTTGAGAGAATTGTGCCCAGATAGGCTCAGCTTTCTGTTGTTTGTATTGTCGTTTTTATTTTTCTATTTTTTAATAACTGAGAGTTGAGAAAATCCGAAAGCCAAACGTTTCCACAATCGATTCATTGCATTTCGCTCTATATAGATTTGAGATTTATACATACATATTTGTTTACTTTGTAATATTTGATTTCATTTTATTGGCTTCAAAGAAAAAGATAAGCGTACAGTGTAAATAAAAACCACAAGAGGACGACCTGTCGTAGCTTCAAGATAGCCCCCATGATAGACCAATTAAAGCCGACGGACTATAGCTATTTATAAGTATGTTTTAAGAGTCCATCTTGATATAGTATTTAGTCGTAAGTAGGGGCTATCTAATGTCTGGCAACCCGATTTATTTACGTAATATTCGCATTTGACAAGAGCTGTTTGTCCATTTGTTTACCTGTCTGTGCCAGTCAATTTGTTATTTGATATTTATTCTATTCTAATTTATTGTAAATACATTTATACACTCATTTTATTTTCGTTCTAATTAATGGTGAAAACAAACACATATTTCAATGTAATCAAATAAATGAAGAAAATAAAGTTTTATGTACATTTGATACGAAACTTTAAAAAAAAAAATACCGCTTATGTACTGCAAAAAATTAATGGAAAAGAACAAAGAGAAAATTTTGTAAATAAAAAAAATATATACATATATATTTGAAATCTTTTGCATGCCAGAATTTAGTCAAACTTGTCAGTAAGCAATTTAATGTATTTATCTATATATTTAAACTCTTTGTTCTGACTCGCTGACTGACTGAGAATTAACGTGTAGGCCAAACGGTTAAAGCTAGAATGCTCAAATTTTCACACAAGCTTTTTTCTCTCTTAAATTATAGAACTTACCTGATTAAGATTTTCACCGTTAGTCTGGTGCGTATGTATGGTGTTGTTGTTGTTGGTGGTATTGTGGTTATTATTGCTGTTAATGCTATTATTATTATTGTTATTATTCTGATATTGATTATGGTTTCTATTCAAATTGTTGTTGAATTCCATTTGGTCGAAATCGTTGAAAATGCTTAAATCAAATTTCGTTGACGTGCGAGATGATTGTTGTTGTTGTTGTTGTGATGGTAAATGTAGTTGAAGTTGTTGTTGTTGTTGTTGATGTTGTTGCAATGAATATTGTGGATCAAATATGCTTTGCAAATCCAAGAGGCCGGAACTTTGCGAAAGAAACGAAAGCGCCATTCGGTATGAAAACAAATTACTTTCAAAACTCGTTTGTTTTTTTTTCTTCAGAACACACAGCACAAAAACAAAATTGTTTATTGTTTATTTATTATCGGTTTGTCTATTGTTGAATTTGAATTTGTTGGCCACAATTACCGTACCGTTAATACGCACCCGGTTAAAAGAAACACGGGGTTTTAGGGTGTATCCTTCGAGCTTTCGCCTGCAATTTTGTCAAGTTTTTGCAGCTTCTTCCCCCTTAATTATTATTTTGTATTATTCAATTATTGTTGTTAACAATATATACCATGTGTATATATTCGAAGTAGAAAATTGTTAATGGGATTTTTATAAAAAGTATTTTTATATATTTTTATTTATTTAGGTCAACATTTTTTATATATATTTTAAACTCATTTATGACAACAATGAAGATTTAATGACACTATGTTTTTAGTTTTTTTTTTTTGTATATTTTTTTTAAGTTTTTTTTTCTTAGCACAGCACTTTGATTTTGGATACAACTAACAACCAAATATAATATCTATAGTTTTTAATTCTTTTTACAAATTGAATTCTTTTTGTAACTAAATAGTTATGCTTTTGAATTGATAAAAAATTCGTTGTGCGTTCTTCGGCGGAGTTGAAAACGAATTCAAATTAAAAGAGCACAAAAAACGAATTGTATAGTTTCTTGATCCCAGTTGTCTCACGCTGACGATGGCTTCGGAGTAGGGTATTTTCAATTTTTAACAGCATTTTGTTCCGCAGATACATATAACTCGATTGCGATTGATATTCATTTGACATGCGTTGCAGTCGTATTTCAGATTTCTCCATTTATCGTTAAGTTCTGATACTTTGGGGGATGCACAAAAATTTGAAAGTTTTCCAAAAAGCTTTCTTCCTCTGCTGCTGCTGCTGCTTCTGCGTTAATTCCTTCTTCCTTTTGCTGGAATTGGGAACGTCTTCTTTAGCTGAGTAACACTGTTGTTTAACTTTTTTCTGGGTTTTTTTTAGGCGTTTAAACCGCTGTCAGATTGATGCGAACATTATAGCGAGCTTGTGTTGAAACCGTTTTGGGTGATTTATAATAACTGTTGTTGAGAAAGCTCCTTACACAGGGCTTTCTTTCGTAGCTGTTGTTGCTTTTGTTGTCACTGCTTTTTTCGCAGTGTAGTTATGAGCTTTATTTATGTGTATTGCACGCTGTCAGATATTTGACATTCTAATTAGGCGGTAACCAAATAGTTGTGGCACTTGTACGACTTCCACTAAATATATATTTTCCTATATATATTCTTTATTTTGCTGTTGTTGTTTTTGTTATTTAGACACTGTCACAAGGCAGACATTATTGCGGGCAATTCGGTAAAGGCGCAAAGTTCTTGATAGTTAAAAACTGAACACGCGAAATGTTCATTTGTTTTATTGTTGGATTTTGATGTATCTTTTTCTCAACACGCTTTGTTTAACACTTTATCACGTTCGATACACAAATGAGCATATATATTATAATTATTTCATATATATTTAGATATTATGTATATTTTCTAATTTTTCCGAAAAGACCCGCAGACACAACTATTCCAGACGCGTTTCAAATGTATTCTGTTTTCCACTGAGCATGAAAATCGCTTGCTAATGTATTTTTTTCGCTGCTTTTGCTTTAAGTTTAATCGCGGAGAGAGAGAGCGAGAAACAGCTTTTCAATGTATGCGTGTTATTTATAGAAGTCGCTTGTTATTGTATTCGTATTGCTGCTCACAACTGATAAAGTTTTAAAAGCCTTCTTCACGTTTGTATGCGTTATCTTTGCGTGTATTGCTGTCGGTGTATTTGCACATGTATTGGTATTTTTGTATTTGTATTTGTATTTGCTCGACTGTTGGTCAGTTGGCTACAATAAAGTTTTTATTAGTGATTGATTTTACTTCTTTTTAGTTTTTTTTAACTTTATTAACTTTTGGGATTTCGAAAACGGGTTTTCGAGTTATAACGCTAATTGCACAAATTCGTATAATATTTGATTAATCAAATTAACAACCCGAAAAAATGATCTGATTTGTTTGTTTAGTCGATCGTTTTTCTTTTTTTCTTTCGATTCGTTTTTGTTATTCCTCTGCGTGCAATGTTTGGTCTTTTGATTTACTAATTTATGTATCTCTTTTTATTGTTGTTCTTTCTTTATACTTTTTTTTTTTTAAATATTTTTAACAGCGGTTCATTGATTATATATCTTTGATATTTTCTTGTTGCCAATTCGATGGATTGTTTTTTTAAATGTTTTGCCGGCGTTTTTTAAATTCGCGCTATAGGAGCACTTTTAATCCGACGAAGCGAGGCTTCGAAAAGCCCAAAGAGACGAGCATTTTGTGTGGCCAGAACCTTGGTCGAGCGGCAACCAACACGGACACGAGGTTAAAATATCAATGAGTTGTGAGAATATTCGCCGTTAGCGGGAAACTACAGATACAGTTTCAGTTTCGGAATTAAACACAAGCCCCAACGCAAACCGAGCGAGAGCCGACGACGACGATCAAAAAACTTGTGATTACGACGGACACGGGGACGACGACGACGACGATGAGACTGCGACTGCTATTGCTACTGCTACTGCTGCTGCTGCTGCTGCTGCGACTGCGGCTGATGGTTGATCAAGTTGATTGTCGTTGTTGTGCTGTGGATGCTGTGACTGCGACTGCTGCTGCTACTGCGACTGCGACGTGGCTGCTCTGCTTACGCTAACGTACTGTGCTGCTTCCCTAATTGACAACAATGTGCGCGCGCTGCGTTCGAATTTTGATTGCTGCTGTTGTTGTTGTTGTTGTTGTTGCTGTTGCTGTTCCTCTTGTGTCAATTGAGAAAGGGCATTGTTTTCTTATTGTTGTTGTTTTTATTACACTTGCTGCACTGCTCTGCTCAGCTGTTTTGCACGTTCTCTTATCTGCTGTTATTTTGATTACTGCCTCCGCGACGTTGTTTCTTTTGTTTTTCCTTGCTGTTTCTCCGTTATTTCTTTTTTTTTATCAAACGCGTATTTCACTTGCACCCGCTGCTGCGCTCTTTCAATATGACACTGCTGTTGTCTTGCTCTGACACACGTGTTGCGCGCTTGACTGGCCTGTTGCTGCTGCTGCGTTTCACTGTGAATGTCGTCGCTCGATACAATAACAATTTAATTATTTCAAACAGAGCGAAATTTTCCTCGATTTATGTTGATTGCTCGTGTTGTAGTTGCAATTGAATTCAATTCAATAGGCCTTTATGTACGCTACTGTGCTTGCACAGCTATTTCCATGTGGGTGTGAGTATGTGTGTAAGCTGCCCACTCAGAAGCTTTCAATGGCTGCCGTTTGCTAATGTTGTTGTTGTTGCTGTTGCCGTTCGCACTATTGCTGCGCGCGTCGATGACGTATTTTGGCACGCACACGTAATAAAAGGCGAGAAAACTGGGAGAGCCTTAGGAAAAGCGCAAACACGAATATGTTTTGGGGCTGCGGCGGCGTCGTCGCTATGCGAGCTAATTAAACTTTTCCGCTTTTTTTATAAACTTAAAAACGCCGACGTGTTTATTGCTGCTCGTGTTGTTGTAACAGTAGTTGTAGTTATCGATGTTGTTATGGGTTGACCGCTCAAATAGCTTGTTATTGTTGACGATGTTGTTAATGGTTGTTTAGACACTCGCACAAAAACTTGTGTTTTAGCCGATGGAAGCAAACGTACTGATTTTGGTGAGCGTGCGCTCAGACGCTAATATTAAATTTAGCTCTTGCTCTGTGTTTACCAGCTGACTGACGCTTTGATACTCTCTAACTCTCTCCCTCTCTCCATCGCTCCCTCGCTCTTGCAACACAAAGAGCATTGGGGCCTAGTTGGTGCTCTTTAAACACGCACTGGCACACAAACAAATGCATATTGTATGTAAATACTAGTGGAATGCAGCAACGTTATCGCCACGTCTCTCTCGCTATCTATGCGTGCCAAAACAACAACAAAAATGTAGAAAACAAACTCGTTTTATGGCATCCTGACTCTTGCACTTGCCAAACAATGAAGGAAGACAGCAACAACAAAGAGACGCAACAGTTGAGCAGCTGTTGCGCTCCATCCGATTCCTTAAGAGCAGCAACTAAAAGAGCAGCCGCTGCACTTGACTGTGTGTGTGCTTTCTCGTTACTATCGATACCAGACCTTCGAAACAAAACATGGCGCGCAATTTAACGGTGTCTATCGGTAAATTAATGTACAGGCTGAAATTGTTTTAAATAATTATTATTTGTAATAGAACACATGCTTAATGTTGCTAAGGTTCTGTTTAATTTGCATTAATTATTGTCCGTCTTTGACATTTTTGTGTGTATTTTTTTGGTTCATTCATCCATTAGTCGGTCGACTTGTTAATTGAAAGTTTAATTGACAAAGGCCGTTTTTAAGAATATGCCGAAATTGCTGATCTGTCTGAAAAAATGGCATTCATTCAATAAAATGGTTTTATAAGGCTGAAGTTGACTTTTAATGCTTTCGTTGTACATTTCTTCAATTGATGGCAATGAGCGAAGTGGAATTAAATATTTTTCAATTGTTTTTAAATTGCCATCAATAGCAAGGTTTCAAGTGAAATTAATTTATTTTGCACAATGAAAGTCAAAGATGCCATTCGTTGCAATCAAAATGCACACTTAAAGATATTGATCGGACAGTTTTCTTACAAGTTTTTGAACGAGAAACAAAAAATTGTTGCCGACTTTGGTCTTAATTAATTTGCCATGAACAATTTTTAGTGGACTTCATTAGCGGCTATTAAATATGTCGTTGCTAATTTATAATAATTAGCACAATTTGGCATTTTTATTCTTTTTATAGTCAATCATCATTTTAATTGTGGCAATTAAATAAGTAAATAAATTTAAAGACGTAAAAACGTAGGCTCGTGTAAGGCTCGACACAGTGAATGAATGATATGTGAATAGTGCAAATTAAGGGTGATAAATGATTAATTTAATTAAAAGACCCGTTTTACAACAATCAAAATTAGTGCATAGTTTTTTTTCGAATTCAATTCAGGTCGGTCGTCAGCATTTGAAAATTTCGCGCGTGCGCCAAAAATTAAATGTCAGTTGACAAAGCGGGAGTTTTACAGCACTGCAGCGACAGAGATTGCGATAGTTAGAAAATATATCGATAACATAAATAATTGACTGCTGTCACATCAAAACAAACGACGCGTTGCAAAAAAACGCAAAAATTATAATGGAATTATCGCCCATTAATCAAATTGAGGACAGAAAACCGACACTTACTGCCGACGGCTTGGTGCAAACATCGAATTCACCTTTTGAGCCCACAACAACAGTCTCGCAAGAGACGCAAACATCGAACGGCATCGGCATCGGCGGCCCGCTGACAGTCGACCAGCTGGACATCGAAATTTTGCCGATCATCTACGATATTGTGCGCTGGTAAATTTGTTTGTGTTTTTGTTTTGTTGCGGTTGTTGTTGTTATTATTATTGAACAAGTGTGCGTGTCGTGTGTGCGTGAGTGCAACAAACTTTGTTTTGTTGGCAAAAAACATTATTGACAATATTTGAAGTGCAAATTTCGCAGAGAAAAATGAAATTTTGTTTAATTATATAACCATTTTTGCAATTTGCAGCGTGGAAAAGGATCCGCTCGAGAACGCAGTGAAGCTGCGCGAGTCACAGGACTGCAATCACAAGGTGGGCGTATACTTAATTAGTGCACTGTAATTGTAACCTGTTTCTTTGTTTTCTTTCTTTAGATCTTTGAGCTACAGAAACGTTTCGATTCGGCGCGGGAGCAAATAAAGCAGCTGCCGGGCATCGATTACAACAAGGAGGAGCAACTGCAGCGTTTGGAACTGTTGCGCAGTCAGCTGAAGCTCAAACAGCAGCTGATTAAGAAGTACAAGGACACAGAGTTCTAGTTAAGACCGTCGGAGGAGGAGGAGGAGCAAGAGGAGTGACAAGATGGTGCTGCGTCTGCTGATGCGTTATCTGGCCAACAACGAGCAGCTCATCCAGCGCATGGCCGACAGTTATCCCATGCGACGGGCTGCCCAAGTGGTTGTCTCCCTCATGTACCGCACCAAGAGCTTGGCCAGGGAGCAGGGACTGCACGAGATGACTCCGGAGCGTTTTAAGTGAGTGATGTCTTGGAACTATCTTATAGAATTCAGCAGTGGGCACGCAGTGGCTCCGGGAGCTAACGGTTGCTCCCGGCGCTGTCAAGTCACACAAAAGACTCGCTGTTGATGGTGTAGTTGTTATTGTTGTGCTTCCGTGCCCACCGCTGTTATAGATAGATAGTATCTATAGCCAAATTGAATATTAATAACAATCTCTTGCAGATCTTTTGTCAATATGTTCAAGAACAATGTGCGACAGGAGCTGGAGGGTGTCAAGAAGGAGCTAAAAAACAAGAAAAACAACTAAATCATTGTTAATATAAATGGCTGAAGCTTTAGGAACATAAACAAAATTATTCAAGAGTAATTAAACGTATTTTTATTTTAATAGATTTTTATAATTTACAATAACAAAATTTGCAAACATTTTAAGAGTTTGTCAAACTTTTAGTTTAATTATTGAATTTATATTAAATGTAAAAAAGTCAGGATGAATCAAATTGAAATTTAAACTCAAAAAAAGTCTAAATAATTAATAATATATATATATTTGATGAAAACAATTCGACTGTTTTTTTTTAGAGTTTGTAAAACTTTTAGTTAAATTGTGTAATTGCATTTATCTTAAATGTAAAAAAGTCCGGATGAATCAATTTTACATTTAAACTCAGAAAAAAAAGACTTAAAAATTAAAAATATGAAAACAATTCGAGTGTTTTTTAGAGTTTGTCAAACTTTTTATTTAATTATTCTTTAATTGAATTTATATTAAATGTAAAAAAGTCAGGATAAATCAATTTTTTATTTAAACTCAAAGTCTTAAATAATTATTAATATCTGATGAAAAACATTGAAAACAATTCGAGTGTTTTTTTTTAGAGTTTGTCAAACTTTTAATTTATTGTTGTAATTTAAATACGTTTCAACGTAATAACTTTAATATTAAATGTAAAAAAAGAATGAAAATGAAATCATAATGTGAAAAGATCATTCATTGATTCAGCTTAAAGTTCTAGGTTCTGAAAATTCATAATCAAATTTGGCTTAAATAGTCATTACCAAATTCTTTTCTCTCTCTCTTTACATGGACGAAAACAAAAGACGTTTATTAATATTATTTTTGTAGCAAATTTACACACGATATTCCGAGCTTATAGTGTTGACTTCTGGGGATGATTTGTTACCTGTAGCAAAATAGTTTCTCCTTAACTCGATCCCAAAACGCACAACCAACGGACTTTGCCAAAAATACTTTGCAGCTTAACGACTAACAAATTTTGAATACAAGTAGAAAGTTTAGTTTTGTGGCTTTGGCTCCGACGCTGCTGCCTCCGTTGGATTGGAGCAGCTGCCTCCGTTGACTGGGGCTCCAGATGCTCCTGTTCCGGTTCCGGCCATTGATGAGCTGCTGTTTGTGGGCGGGCGATTGTTGCGTTTCCGTTTGCCGCCCCGCCGGCTGCCCTCGCGTCGATCTCCGCCATTTTGTTTGCCATCCTCGCCGGCATCCTTGCTGCCCGCAGCTGCTGCCGACGCTGCCGCGGATGAGCCTTGGCCGTTGTGCCGCTGCTGGTTGTTGGCGCTGTTGCTGCCGTTGTGGGCGCGCGACTGCATCTTGGCCGGCTTGGGGCGATACGGCGAGGCAGCGGCATGTGGCATGGGTCGCAGTATGTTGCCCACGGCCTTGGTGCGACCCTCGCGGAAGACCAGACGCTGCCCGGCCCGTATATACTCCGGCTGCTTGATGAACCGGAACTTGACGTGGGCCTTGTCGCCGGTGCGCAGACACTCCCGGGACATGTGCACTATGGACGCGGTTTGGCGGATGCTGCCGCAGTGCACCATGGCCTGGTAGCGGGCCGAGATCGTTGTCGGGTGATGCAGCACCAGGATCTCGCCCTCGAACTCCCAGCAAGCCTGCGGCTTCAGCTCCGGCGAGACCATCACCATGCCCTTGCGCAGATAGGCGCGCTTGATCTTCTTGAGCGCAAAGCTCGCCGTCTGTCCGCAGCGCACGCGCTCCACATTCATGCGCTTGCGATGGATGCTCTTGATGGTGATGGGCACAAAGCTGCCCACCGCATTCGGGCCGAGCATCAGGACGTCGTTCAGCTTGATGGTACCCTGGAGACAGGTGCCGGACACGACGGTGCCCACGCCGGGCACCGAGTAGACATCGTCGATCTGGAACTCAGCTGGAAGATTCTCGGAGCCGGCCATGCGTGTGCTCAGCAGATTGAGGAACATTTTGAGCAGCTCCAGATTGTCGCCGTTCACATTGGACACCTGGAAGATGGGGCACAAGCGTTCGCTGACGAAGTTCGTGGCACTGAGCACCACATCGTCCTGGGTGCGCACCACCACCGGCACCTTGCGGCAGCCCTGGGATTTCAGCATCTTGAAGAGCAGCTTCATATTATCCTGGAGCACATTGGGTGGACACATGTCGATTTTGGTGACCACGACAAAGACGGGCACGGCCAGGGCCAGTGCCAGGCCCAGATGCTCCTTGGTCATGCCAATGATGCCCGCATTGGCGCCAATCTGCAAGAGATTCGAACAGATTTTAGAGACGGAATTCAATCCAATCCAAGTCACCTCACTCACCATCAACATGCCAAAGTCTGGCGCGTGTCCCGTCATTCCAAACACGGTGGTCTTCAGATACCGCTCATGTCCCGCCAAATCTATGAAGGTGATCACCTTGGCCGACTTCTCGCAGATCTTGACCCAGTCGAGGTGGCCATGATCGGGTTTATTCACCACATTGCCAATGCCGTCAAAGCCAAGGATGTCATTGCCCACAGAGCTGGTGCGTCCGCTTTCGATCTCGTGCTTGTGCCTGAACAGACGCTGCCTGGCATGGCCACGCCCATTGTCCAGTTCGCCGTGGGTGAGCACGCCCAACAGCGTGGATTTGCCGGCATCCACATTGCCCACCACCGCAACGCTGGAAGCAGGAGAGGAAGAGGGAGTTCTCAGTTTAGTTGGGTGACCATTGAGATGCACTGCATCCACACACTCACCGTATCTCCATAAAGTCAGCGGTGTCGATATGCTTGCGCAGCAGAAACTGCCCAATCTTGCCCTTCTCGGACGGACGCTCCCGCAGCTTGACCATGTCCGCGTCAATGGCAACCGAAAGTTGACGCAGCGTCTCCATCGAGGCCTCAAACTGCTCGGCATTGAGGCCACTATCGCTGCCATCTAAGAAATGGAGTCATAATTAAAGAGTGGCCTTGGAGTGGATGCAGTCCAGGCTTACCCTCGCCCACGCCAATCTCATAGATGGTCTCGCCGCAGCTGTCCGCGATGCGATCGAGAAGCCGCCGCTTGAGCAGCTGGAGCTGTGCCTCTGTGGGATTCACCAGGACATCCTTGGCCCGTATGCTGGCGTAGTCGATGTTCAGCTGCTGCTGCAGCTGTGTGGGCAATCCGTCCACGTTGAAGATGTTGCTGCGGGCGCACTTGATGCCCACGCCCACATTCGCCGAAGGGGGCGGCGCTGGATTGTTGTTGTTCATGTTTGGGTTTTTATCTCTAACTAAGCTGATTGTTGGACTCTATATCCTTGGAATCATTGCCTGACTGTGTGAGTGATGCTGTGCGTATAGGATGATTCTAAAATGACATGAAATGAGATGAAGAAAGTTAATTAATAAATATGTGTATGTTTGCCCATGATGAAATTATAAGAAGGTGATTTATTCGCTCGACATGCCCTCTTCTTCCCTCAAAACTAAAATGTGTGAAGAGTAAAGAAAACCAAACAAAACAAGTTTACTATATATCTATCTCTGTCGCCGTCGCCCCGAAAGAGTGCGAATACATCACCTTGTTATAATTTCATTGTGTTTGTCAATTACACTTATTTGTTTGTATGGTGTGTAATCCTAACCTATCCTATGCCCAATTGCCGGAGTTGTGTTTTGATCTGCATCCGTTTCGCTTGCATTTCTTTAGCGTAATAAAAGAGGCTTCATTGAACGCGCTGCTTTTATAAAAGTAGCTGATGAAATACTATGCATTAACTGACGCAATATTTGCTAGAAATTTCTGCCAAAAGAGTTTTAGTTTCGTCAGTCAGAGAACAAGAGAGAGAGAGAGCGAAAGAGAGAAAAAAGGAAGCGCTTGCAATTTCAATGGAACTGGAAATAACCGTTACTGAGCAGACCGAAAGACGGCGCCAAAAGAAGAACAAGCTTTAATCTAGGAAAGAGAGAGAGAGCAATGCGACGCGCTTTAAATTTCAATCGAATGCGAAATAACCGTTACTGAGCAGACCGAACGACGACGCCAAAGAAGAACAAGCAGCAGCTGCTGGCCAATGGCAAACAGCTGATACCGAAAGCAGGGGGGATTTCCAATTGTATGTATGCGTGTGTGTGTGGGATTGTTTGGCAAATCGCAACTGTTTATGTTTGCTTATTTGCACTCTGTTTATGTAAGAAAATTATTTGTTGACGTATACAAAAAGTACTTTGTTTGCTGTTTTCAAAACAATATGCTAAATTTTGTTTATTTTTAGAGCCCACACATACATATGTAGCCACTTGTGTGCATGTTTGTATGTATGCATTATGACAAAGCCAAACGAACCACAACAATGTTGCGCCTTTTCTTTTGTTGTTTCTTTTTTTTGTATTTTGTATTTTGTTGTCCACTCTTCCAATTGGCGGGGAAGGTGTTGAGCATTGAATAACAAACTGAAAATCAGCTGCGTGGACAGTTGAACTTTATATGTACGCTTGAGAACCAGCTACGTGGGTGCAAGCAAACTTCGACATGCAATCAAAAGTGAAAGGGATGTTTTGATCGAAGAACTCCTGTTGCAGGCAGCAGGCACAGGCTTTTGGAATCCCGCCGAGTTTTGCAATATGCGGCTACTTACAGTTCATTTGGGTCGCTGGTTTAATGCTACTTGTGTATTTGCACTATGCACATTGAATTTTGCCACAGGTGCATCAACTAATATTACATTAAATTTAATAATTAGTAAAATTGCCTGTGAATTGTTTTTTTTTTCAAGCCACGTAAAATAGGGTTGTTGATATTATATTGATATATCGTTATATCGATAGACATTTCTTGGCGATGATTTATTTTTAAGTGATATTTTTTAAAACGATAAGATCAATATCGATATAATTGTGCGATATTATCGTGCGGTGCTTTTCAGCGCTTTATTTTAAATTTTTCAAAAATATCAACGCAGTTTGATAACGAATATCAAACAGGAGCCACCAGATACATTCGTGTCCAATCCATTGAGCTCGGGTGGCCAAGTCTTGTCGCTAACGACGCGAGCCCAAACAGGTGACCAGCGTCAATGTGGATGCAAGCGTGTCTGTGTCCAGTTGCCGACGCTGGCGGTGGCGGCGCATCCGCCGACAATTTTGGCGAGAATGATGACATGGAGAATGAGAAGCTGACCGAAGAGGATGACGAGCAATTAACAGTGGACGATGAATAGGATGAGGAGGATAGCGGCGATGAGGATCAAAGGACCATCTCTGTCAGCGAGATTGGCGAGAGCTCATCCAACTAGCATTCGGAATCCCTTTTCATGGATCACTTCATCTTTGATCACTTTCCATAGCCGTAGTACGTCCCGACAGCGGGACTGTTAAATGACTTTCAATATGTACAGATACCAGCCCTTCCCCCTTGGCTCCTGTCTTCCTAAATGTTTATGTAAATCTTTGTATAACTATAATTCACATACTTATTCATAAGTTATCCTCGACAATGAAAAAACAAGTGAGAATTTTAAGCTTACACCCTTTATTTTATTGTAGTATTTGTATCCTTATCTTGTACAAAGGTTGCCTCTAAAACTTGCTAGAGGTGTTTATATTGATAGCAGTCTTTAGTTAATTATAAATGTTAGTAAAATTAATTGTGTAAAATTAATTGTTCATTGCAAGCGTAACATAATAATAATTATAAATAATTATAACCTATGCGAATAGTTGGGTCTCCTGACTTTGTGTGGATGTGCATGGCACTTGGCTGTCGAATATAATGTACTCCTCTGGAACTTGTGGCACTGGTTGACTTTCTGTTTGTGGCGTCAGTTGAAGCTGATCATAACTCGCATCAATGGACATTGACAGGGAATTGATGTCGCCTACAAAACCAACCCAGTCGGGAGCATTTGGCACATTTGTAACTACAGGTACAGCAGGAACTGCAGGCTCAGCAGGATTAGAAACCTCAGCATCTCCATCGCTTGTATCCCAAAATAGACCCTCACTTGATGGCATTATTATTGACGAATCCTGCGCTTGTGTATTATTTGATGCTGGATCCACGATAGCAGCCTCAGATTCATTGTTGCTGTTGGGCGACGGCATGGATTCGTCGTGAATCTGTGCCATCATCAATGAGAGCTCCTCCACAGATGGAGAGTCTTTGGATTCGCGACGCCAAAGATCCAGTCGAAGATTGTTGTCCTTTTTCAATTGACATTGTCGGACGTGATTGCAGTTGCGAATTTTTTTCGCCGAGTAGGGAGATACCATTCCCTTTTTTACGGCCTTTATGTACATTTTGTTTACAGTGCTCTCCGACCGATTTGACAGTCGTCCCTTTTCATCGAATCGCTTCTTGGCGTCCCACAAGCAGTTGAAGAGCGTCATATCGACGCGGACTTTTGTCCGCAAGCACAGCTGCTTTACATCTTCTGGACTATACTCGCGACTCAAGTCATCTAGAGTTATTTTCTGTGAAATATGTACATAAGTGAAGCTGATCAAAAGGCGTCAATCTCAACTAGATTTTGTTAGCACTTACGGTTCCTTCATAAATCTCTAGCATACGTTTTTTCCCTTCTGCATTGAGGCCTTTAGTTATTTCCAAGATTTGGTTTTCTTCATTTTGCTGATATTTAGTTAGAGCTTGGGGTAAACGTCGCGACATAAATAATAAATAGTTTTTTAATTTCGGAATTTGTTTTGCAGATTTGTTTGAGTTGTAGCAGTGTGCCCGTACACATCAAGGGAAAAAAATACCTAAAAAAAATACTAAAACCAATTTGACGTTAGCTCAAAAGCAAGGAATCTGATCGGACTCGCCAAGGTATCAACTTGAAGAACATGGAATTTGTCAAATCAGCAGCTGTTATGAATTTAAAAAACACATTAGTGGGATTCCGGTAAGCGTTTTAGATTTGGTTTAAGCAGGGTATCCACAGTAGAATTTTTTATGTGAACACACGAACACAAGCAAGAAAGAAACAGTTCTATTCTTCACAAACAAGACCGACGAACACAAATTTGGTTTCGAACACAGATATCAACATGTGAACTTTTGTCGAACACAACACGTTCGACAAACAAAATTCTACTGTGGATACCCTGCTTTAGATTTCGCAGTCAGCTGTTCACAGCTGCTCCATACAAAATTTTCAGTGTGCCCAGAGCAAATCAGGGAAATGTGGTCTTACTAATTGATTTCGTGAAATCAGCTCCTGAGACTAATTTCGTTTTAATTTTGATTTGGTTTCAAACAGCTGTGTTACAGTTGGTGTTTGTTTACATGCTCGAAATTATTTTGTAAGGCCATTTCTAAACCTATGTATGTATGCTGTACCTAAATATGTGCAGCTCAGAAAATTTTCTGGCGTTTTACAGCACTGTTTGGTAAGCAGATGGCATCTTTTTTTTGACCTTTCAATACATCGATTGAATCTTTGTTTGGACTAGTCGAAATCTTTTTGAACAGAAATGGCGACCAACCAGCATTAAAATAAAAGCCGAATTGAGATCTTTGAACAGAAAGAGCGAATTAGACTGATTAAAAAGCAGCAACAGAGGCCAATATTGTGGGATTTGACCGACAAAAAACATATTGATGAGATTTTTATAATTAATAATTTTTAATTTAATAATTAGGGTATTAGCGCTGCTACTTTTCTTATCCTGTCCATTTTGTCCATTTTCTCTTTATTTTTTTGCTCAATTTATTTGTTTGTTGTGCACAGCAGACGAACAGTGTGACCACAGCAGCATAAGACCAACAATCTCTCAACTCTTTAGAGATTTTTGGTATTATGCTGTCACACGGAAGTTTGTAAGGCCGGACCTCAAAACATCGAACATTTCGAGCACCCAAAATGTTTTCAGCTAGAGCGTACCACTATTATTATTTAAGTTATCGCAACTCCCAGCAGCTATTTATACCATAGAACAAAAAAAAATTAATGCACTTTTTAAAAAAAGAGTGCGGCTATTTTCCAAAAATGCGCAGATGTATTATAGTGCTGCGTTTTTGAAATACATATGTTGGCAACTTGCCAGCGTAGCCAGCAACGTAGTGGCACCCTGTGCGGCATTTATCGATAGAAATGTAATGATGTGTGGCAATCGTTACCTAAACGAGCGCCAACTTTCGATTTCACTATAAGGGGAAGTGGTTATTGTTTCGTTAAATAAAGCCACAGAATGTTTTCTCATAAATATATTAAACTATAAATATATACTAAATGGCAAATAGTTCTAGGTGATTCTAAATATTTTGTTCAACCCATTATTGAAGCAATTATTGCGGTATTTTTATGGCCTTGCACAATTTGATAAGGATTAACCGCAGATTGTTGATGGAAACTTCACGAAACACAATTCGAACATTTGAAATGTGTTTATTTTGTAATGAACAGATAAAGAAAGCGTGACTCATGGCGAAATATTATAAAATAACAAAACCAGCCTCACATTCGCACAAATACATTTACATTAACATATATACGAATGCTTGTACGTACATATGTATGTGTGTAAAGTTTTCACCTTTGAATTGCTATTATTTTGTTATGTACATATTTTCCTGATAGCTTGCAATCGTTTTCATACGCCGCCTTCACTAGTACAGTTTGTGTGCTTATTTAGAATGCAAAACGACGTAATTGTTGATTATTTTCACAAAAACCTTAACAATGTTCTTCAAACAGCTGCGAGAAGCTTAAACCCAAATTTCAATGTCAACAACTTTTTTTTTTGTCTGCCGCGTGCTTCTGCTTCTTCATTCAACACTGCTCGTCTCCCTCTCTCTCCACAATTCCAAAAGGCGTTGCTAAGCACACACACACAAGCACGCATTTGTGTGTGCGTACCGGTGGGGGCATGAGTTATGCAAGTCAGAAATAAATGCTTACAATATGAATGAGTTTTATTTTTACAGTTCTTTTTAATGTATGTATGTATGATAGTCTAAAAAAATAGTTTACAAATTATAAAAAATGTTTTTAACAATTTTGGTACAATTTCGTGTTGCATCATTGTGATTCACTCGATCCAAAAAGTTTTGTTTTTTGTTTTTATTATTGTTATATGAACATCAAGTCAAAGTTCGGAGTTGTTGGTGGAAGGAACGGTGTGGGCGGCGGGGGGTAGATTACTCTTAGCTTGGCTCTCTTACATGTTGTTGTTGTTGTTGGAGGAGAAGGATAGGAGAAAGTAATGCTAATGCTAAAAATATATTCGCTCTCAACATGGTTGCTGCTGCTCCCTCGCACACACACAACTGGCAATGACTTTATCTGGAGTGTTTTAGTCGTCGTTCGTTGTCCATCACTTTGAAAATTCACATTCATATGCACAATATTTGAAATAATTAAAACTGTAGATACTATTAGATTTGTTGTATATGTTAATGGTTTTGAGTTTGTGGGAGGCAAAACAAAAAGAATGTGGCGTTTTTAGTCAGTGGAAACGTGGTGGTTTTCTTTTTTTGTATGTGTAGTGGAAACGTGCTTTAATCGCTTGGAAATACATAATATTTTCTTGTACATATATATTTGTTGTTGTTATGCTGCGCGCGCTTCCAACTATAACTATTTTTAAAGTTGAAAATACCCTTAATATATTAATATAATTATTATATTTTATGTGTGTTCTGTTCTCAGCGATCACTCGGATGCCTTTATTTTTGTTGTTTTGTTTTTTTTATAGTATTTGTTGTTGAATGACCCCCAATAGAAGAAGAGAAGCTTCCACTTCTGTTCGCAGTATGCAGTGTATGTGTGTGTGTTTGTATGTGTTGTTGTTGTTGTGGTTTTTGTTGTTGTTGCTTAGGCAGATGCCGCAACTTCACCAGATTTCTTGGCCTGCTCAGCACTGGCACCAGCAATAGCAACCTCCTCAAAGTTCTCAACCAGATCGGGCACATCATCATCGGCAGCAGCAGCAGCGGCGCCGGCGGCAGCAGCACCACCAGCAGCACTGCTCTTGCTGGCAATCTCCGAGGCAATCTTCTTCAGCTGATTGATGTCCTGGGGACCCAATTGCGTCAGAATACCGGGCAGCATCTCGGAGATCGTCTTGTTCTCGCCGTGACCGGTAATGGCGAAAGTGTTCGTGGGCAGCGATGCTTGCGCCTTGGGGTTGTTGAAATGAATGACGGTGCCGTCATTTTTGATAATGTTCACTTCCTCAATACCGGGAATGGTGTTGACTGACAACTTTTTCAGCGATGACTGCAACTTCTTGTCATCGGTGGCCGGGGTCGAGTGCACAATCTTCTTCTTGCGGCGTGGGGTGCCCTTGCCGCCAATGCGCACCTGTGCCTGCAACTTCTTAAGCTTCTCCGGATTCATCTGTAATGTACACACGCACACACGCGCACAATCAGACAATTAATATACAAATTTGTTAGTATTTTCTCGTTCGTTTAGATGTGTGTCAAAATACAATCGGAAATTACTTTGATTTTACTATAATTTAGCACAGAGCTTAGCCCGAAAAACACGTGCGCCCAGTTGTAGTCAAATGTCAAAAAGAAATCGCCATGATAAAAATGGCAAAGCAGTATGTATAGGTGTTTAGTACTTCTAACAAACACTAAGCAAGAACCTCACTATCGATTAAATGAACAAAACCAAATACTCGTAAGCATTAGCGTTATTCTGTCTTATTCAATTAAATAATTAATTATTTTTCTTATTAATATAATATTCACCTCAAGTTTTTTTTATGTTTTCCTGATTTTTTCACTGAATTTTGTGTAAGTCGATATTGCGATAAGCTATCGATAGGCATCAGCTGTTCTAGTGCGTACTAAACAAAGCTCTGTTGAGCAGTGCTGCAAAATGAACCAACTGCCAATTGGCATTTGCTAGCGCCACCCCTTGTATGTTTTTTGAAACATAAATGCCAAGGCCGGGCGCACAATTTTTGTGAATTTAATTTTGTTCATTTATATTTTGAAATACACTATAATTTAGTAAAAAAAAAACATTTAAATTATTTTTAATAAATACAATTAAGTAATTTAAGCTTCTTAATTAGAGAAAATATCAAAAACTAAATTATTTAAAAAATACTTAAGTCTGACTATCGTCCTTTTCTATGGCTTAAAGATTGCCACGTACCAAAACTATCGGTGACACTTTTTTGGTGAATCAAGGCTGCCACCTTGTCTTGGGCTAAATTTGCCACACAGTTGGCAACTCCATCGGTCATTATAGGCGAGAAGTAAAAAAGATTACTAATCTTTCACTTTATATAGATAAGATAAGGCGTGTTATTAAGTTGATTTGGTTAATTCAATACGGTGAACTTGGTTCAACTAATAAGCTCTAAATACATATTTATAAAACTGCAAATTACAAGAGCAAACGGGGGAGCAAGAACAACAAAAACAAACGAGGGGCAACAAGTGGAATTTATAAATTAATTATTAACAAACCTTTTTTAACCGCAGCAACAAGGCATAAAACGTGAGTACTCTTGCAGTTTGTTCACCTATATAGTATATCTGTATATGTTTCTTATCAACTTCATTTCGCAATGAACAGTGGGTGATCACGAAAGTCTTCGCGTCTGGACGGATTTGGACGACGGATTTGCGATGGATTTCTGGGGCATTTTTATGTTCTTCCTGTTGACCTTCCTCATTATGAGTTGCTGTGGCTATTGCTGCTCCAGCCAGCGACGGGGAACAGTGTTGTCAAGTAAGTTGAATCCTATTTAATCTTCTTATGCCATGATGAGTCATAGTTGGTTTTAATTGGGAAGGGGGTATTACACACACATGCGTATAACTATGTATATGTATATTTGCATATATACATATGTATGTATGTGCATGTGGTCATGTGATAACTGAATAGGAAGCAATATTTATTATGACTAATCTCATGTACATTTATTTTATTTAGAATTCTCTCAATCCCATCAATGAATTTGTTTAGATTTTTTTCTTATCTCTCGTCTACTCTACATTTAATTCTATGTATTTTCATGCTTTGTTTATAGTATTTTGTTTTTTTTGGTTATTTTTACTTATTGCCAAGCACTCTCTTTCGTAAACAAAGACAAATGACACTTGTCTTTGTCTTTTTTTGTTCATATCTGATCATCATGATCATGATATCGTATCACAATAATTTCAATTATTTAATTATAATCAAGTGCATATTACATACAATATGTATGTATGTACATGTTATCAACAGGCGAATGACTAATAATTATCAAATCAATTGTATTCTATCTTATCTAAGGGTTTTTATTCGATTATCATACTGTCGCCTCTTTTCTGGGCGCTATAAATGTATATTAGAATATTCCAAATATTAAATACAATTATATGATTTACTTGGTATTACTTTAAAAGCATCGAATTTTTACATTTATTTAATCATAAATGTATATTTTTAACATATCAAAAATATTTAATCATTATTTCTTAATAAATTTTTATACATTTATCATGATTTTACAGAAAAAAATGTAAAATTTATCAAAACCTCATATCTTGCGAAATTTTCTTCCAAAAATGTATTCAAGTTATTTATTTAAGCAATATACGCCAGAAGAAATTCAGTAGTATAAACATATAGATTCTGCATTGGAATAAATTCACTTTTTCTATATTTCTATATTCCGTTTGTATTCTAAAGATTACACTAAGTGAGATACTAAGGTTGTAACGTAAACCATTTTAATACATAGAAATATATTAAATGTTTAATTTAAAACAAGTTTTATAAGCTGTTTTCGAAATATCGAATAAAATTTGATGAACAAATTCTTGGCACAAACTAGGTGGAAATCTTGTCACGTTCGCCATGTCGCGTTACAAATCACTTGTAAAATAATAGTAATACATACATACATATATTTTGCATATTTGCATGTTCCTATAGGGATAAGATAGGTGAATTCTGATAACACCAAAGTTCGTTTCGTTAAAAATAGAGTGGAAAACGATGCGCATATTTTTTTTTTTTTTTGCATATTTGCATGAAATGCATATGCATAATATATGCAAAGAATATGCAAAATATGCAAAATATATGCAAAATATGCAAAATATATGCAAAATATTCAAAATATATGCAAAATATGCAAACAAAAATGTATATTTAACAAATCAAATAATAATACAAAAATCGATTCATAGGGTGGAATAAATATTAAAATTTTAATAAATGTAATAAAAGTAAAAATAATGAGAAAAACAAAAAAAAATTGGTTTACTAATCCAGAAATATAAAAAAAATTAAAAATGTTATGTAATTAAAAATCATTGCATCGACCGGATTGAGATCCGAACTCCAATCTCGTGTTTAGCATGCCGCGCACTTATCACTTCGACCACTACGCCACTTGGACTGATGCTGGCAAAATCGATATACATACTTGATGTACATTCTGGCAGAGTAAATGTAAAATGATAAAATTGACCATTAATTCTTTTTATATTATTTTCATTTGAAGGAATTAGCGACAGGAAACGATGATCCCACTTTTTCAGCTATTAGATTTAACAATTTTCGACTGTAGAAATCAATTTTTTGATGAAATTCGATTGCATATGTTTTGCATATTTTGCATATTTTTTGCATGTTTTGCATATTTTTTGCATATTTTGCATATATTATGCATATTTTGCATATATTATGCATATTTTGCATATTTTTTGCATATTTTTAGCATATTTTTTTTGCATATTTTTTGCATATAATTTGCATATTTTCGACATGCATTAAAAATTGGTTTTTTTTAAATTATAACATACCTAAATACAAAGTTTGGTACCAATCTGATGAAAAATGTGGAAGTATGCAAAATCCGAGGTCTACATATATATAATTTCTTTAAATGGAAAACTACGTTATTTTATTTTAGTGTAAGAGTATTTTCTTCAAAATTTCTCGACATGACTCGCATTTTTCAAGATGAAGTCAAACATGACTTTCATTTTTCATCGCGTTCTTGATGCATTGTTTTCTATTAAAAATAATTCGAAAACGACAAGTCACCAAAGCTTGTCTTTTATAATAAAAAAAGTGTTGATAAAATGCATTAAACACGTTAAAAAACATGTTTGAAAATGTTTATATTTGCCATTTTTTTCATTTAAAGGCGTACAAATGTCGCGTTCTCCGTTCTGAAAATACTCATATTTATTTAATAAATTTATTAATTTATTTTATTATAAATATATATTTGTAACATTTAAAAAATATTAAATTCTCAATGTTTTCTAAATATTTTAAAGACTTCGTTTTCTAGAATCTACTTTATTATTATATTCCATGTACCCTATCAAATGTAGCGTAATAATAGATAAACTTTGGGTTCTTTATTTTGCTTTTGAAATAGATAAATAATAAAATTGATAACAAATTAAAGTTCAAACTAAGTTCACTTGATAATTAACGTTCAGTACACCTCGGAATTTCAAACACTTTAAAACCCCACGCGGAGTTCCACGAAATTTCTGATCCATCAATATGGTTTATCTATATTTGGGTGTTTGGATACCAATTTTGGTTCTTTTTTGTATCTGTGTGCTGATCGCCATTCTGAGAGTACTAAAATCGCGTCAAATGCGAATGGGAACGGCTACAGTGGTGACCAACAGTGAGTGAATACCTAAAAATATATGTTGGTATAAACAAGTTTTCCCAAGATAAGATGATTTCTTAGAAAGAGTATAAGATTACAATGTTTTTTTTCGAAATTTTACTTGGAAAATCTTATCACGTGCTGCCTTAAGTGGTAAAACTTGAAGAACTGCCAACTTTGATTTGGTTTTATTAAATTATCACATAATTAATTTTTAAAAAGGAAAACCCCCTGGTCAGTGCGATTTAGATTTTAAAATTTCATGTTTAACAAGGTTCACACTTATTCTAAGATTGTAGTTTTTTTTTTGTTAGTTGGTGCTCACCCGAACCTTTATTATGTCAGACTGATCGAGTTTGGTGTAATTGAATAATGTGTTTGTTATTCATTACTGACGTCAACAGACGTCGAACCCAAATAAAGATTATCATGGGCGATACGAGGAAGTTTTGAGTATCAATTGGGTTTAAGCATTTTCCATTAGGAAACCTAATTGGCTAATATAAATAAACAGAAAAATAAGAACAGAAAAGAAAAAAAAGAAACCGCTAAAGAAATCTGAATTCGAATTCGATTGACGCACAACATAGTTGTAAATTCTGTGTCCACTTTAGAACTTTTATAATTTTACTGCGCTTTGGGTTAATTCGCAACTCATAATCAGAGACCGTTCGATTTTGTGACGTCGCAAGCTAATTGCCATATCTTATCATACTCCAATTTCAAGCCATCCAAACATCCAAAACTACTTTAAAACAAGAAATCGCCTTCCATACGTTTCATTGACCGCCAAATGTGAAAGAAATGCACAACGCGTAGTTTAAAAGTGAATTTAGACTGAAACAAATGAACATTATTCGAATTTATAGTTTTTAATAAATTATTCAATTAATAATTTAGTTATTTATATATAATTTAAAATGGCACACGAAGCAACCGATTTGCGTTTGAAAATCTCAACAATTGTGCTGATCTGTCTATTTGTTGTTGTTCTCATTGGTTTCTTGACGGTCATAATTCGACACTTCATTAAAAAACGAGAGCAACAAGATACAAGTAAGAATTAAGTGTGCGCGACTGTAAGATAGCCTCGAATGTGTTTAAAAATATAAAAGTGTTTTAATTTTAAATTTATAATAAACTACAGTTATTTTTAACAGACTTTGATTCGATTAATTGGAATATGATAAAACAGAAATATTTAAAAAATACAGCCGTACATAATATACAATTACAATCTCAATATAAGCTGGGTTTGCAGTGCCACTTAACGATATTTACACATACTTTCTCTACAGACTGTTTCTAAAATTTGTTCATCGGCTAATGACGTCAAAAATACATATACTTTTGAATGCCAAAGTTGTTTTATTTACTAAAACTTGTTTTCAAACAAGTCTCAGCGGCAATCGCAGGCAATGGTTCAAAAATTGTGAAGCAATTTTTATTGTTGCTTTCTCAATTATTTATAAAAATGCAGTATTGCAGATATACGGGGGTGAAACAGAAATCGCTTTCGCTTGAATTTCACTCAAATTTGTATGAAATTTAAATGAAATTCAAGCGAAAGCGATTTCTGTGGCACCGCCGATAATGATTTGGCTTGCAGCCGGTAAAACAATTCGACATACTGTTGCTTTTAGTATTTCAAGTTTTATCAGGTCGAAATATGAAGAGATATTCTATCAGTTGCATTTGCAACCTCTTGTTAAAAGAACGTCTTTGGTTGTTTCAGCTCTGTTTACGGAATTCTTTATTAAATGAGACTTCTTTATTTTGCTCTCAGCATATATTTGAAGCACATTTGCCTATTTTTTTATGGCCATTTGATCTTAAAAATGTATGTTATTTCAACATTTATTTCTGGTTCTATGGCCGGCAAACTTGGCTTGCAGCCGGTAAGACAAACCGGCTATTTGTTTGCGGTCTTTCAAGTTATTTTGAGTTGAAGCGAGAACAGATATTTAATTAGTTGCATTTGCAAACTCGAGTAAGGCGAAAGCCTTCGATTGCCTTAACACTGAAAGGATGATAGAATTATTGATCTTTGTTGGCTGCATTCTCTTGCGAGTGTTGTTATTTGTGTTTCACTTTGCTGTAGATCGTGCTGCTCAGAAGACCCGAGTTCAAAGGATGTTGCAACAAGTAAATACCTGGATTTCGTTAAAAAAAAAATGAACAATACGAAATTACCCCTGCTGAAGTCATGATAATCTATAAATGATGCATGACAATCTGAGGAAACCGATAGAAAAACTTTTTTGTTAAAAGTTTCGAAGCGAGCCTTTTGCTGTTGGCGTAGTTTTATATTTTTCAAAATTCAAACTCCTTATTGGAGTATTTCAACAAGGGACTTAAACTGATTGAAATTTAAAACCGTAACTGAAACCATAACCGAAAAAAAAATGTTCATTTGACCGAAACCTTAAAACCGAAACTCTGTAAACAGAAATAACCGTTTAGTAACCGATTTATTTATAAGGGTTAATTTCGGTTTTTCATACATAAAAAAATTTTTTTTTTTTTATTTTTATTTCCAATTTTTATATAAAAAATTGAAAAAAAGTTTTATTTTTAATTGTTTTTTTTTTTTAAATTGCGATAAAAAGTTTTGGTGTAACTTTTAAATACAATTTTAAAACATGTTTTATTTTAAATTTTTATCATAAAAATGTAAGAAACAAAAATAATTTAAAACGAAAAATGTTGAGCTGTTTCGATTTTTTCCTGCTCAAAAGTCTTGTTTGCGATCTCTGATATTTTGTTATTCGTTTTGTATTTTATTTTTGATTTTAATTTTTATTTTTCATTTTTATTTTTGATTTTAATATTCTTGTGTTTCATTTTGAATTTTTATTTGTGGTATTAATGATTCCTTTTTCTGGAAATGCCCATATTCAATACTAACAACGCATCCCTTAGGAAGTAGTGAATATATAATTTTATTTCTGATTAGACTTGGGTCATAGCTCTGCTTGCATTTGACTTAAGTTGCATGCCACAACTGAACTGTTTGCATATCATTATAAATAGAAATACTCTATACAGTAAATAAAACGTTCCATGACCGCACAATCACTACAAAGAATAAGAGCGCGTAACCGATTAAAGTTCTTCAATCGATTCCTTTGTCATCCTCTGTCGCTGACAAGACGACGACGCTTCAAGTGACAATCCCAGCTATAGGATTGTGTAATGCGTTGCAGCTGAAAAGTGTGCTACAATTTTTTATATAAAGGAGACAGGTCCTTTAGCAACTGTTTTTGATTTGACATTCATTTCTTTCTTGGATTTGTTTCTTATCAACTCGGGCAATAGCAGCTGCTTTTTTTTATATTTATTTGCTGCCCCTTTTCTGACTGTAAATTGCAGTTGCCTAGTTCTGTTGGCCATGGTTTAAGAGAATCATTTGCATTTGTGATTTCGTTGTGAACTGAACGGATAATGAATTTTGATTAAGTGCCCGCTATGGATTGGCTGGCGTTTCTGCCATTGGCCGTGTTAATGTTGACTGTCGTCTTAATAGTTGCAACTATTCATTTTATTCGCTGTTGCTTTGTTGTCAAAATGTACGTTCAACTCTTTCGACATGCCAGTGAGTGTATTAATTGAATAATCTTTACTTGTCTTTGAGTTATCTCTGTGATTCAACGGTTTCTCAACTTTTCAACTCTTTGAGAAATTTGCATTTTGGTTTATTTTTTATTTTTCGATTGCGCAATTACAAGTTGAATTTCCAATCAGCTCCCCAGCCACTTTATGACGCACTGTTCTGGGCCGCTGGGGCTTTTTCATTTTACAAGCTTCGCTTTCTGAATATATCTAGTGAACTTGATTGTCAGTTTCTATTCTCGCGTCGTGATAATCAAACGTGTTTAAGTTCTTAGCTCTTAGAATGCATTCCTCATATGTAACGTTAGATGGAAACTCGATTCCGGTTCGCGTTGAAGGTGATACTTATCATTTTCCTGATGGTTTTTTTAATGGAAACCATCACAAGGATAATACAACGTTTCCCCGGCATACGAGCGATACAGTTTTCTGTGTATTTGCGATTTTTGTGTTTGCCATTATTATTGGTGCCTGTTGCTTTAATTGTTTGTGCAAGTGGCGAAAGAAGAAAGAAATCAGCAATCGTGATGGAATTTATATTCGTAAATAAAAATATAATATTTCATTTTATCTTATTTACTTACATTTTAGTTTTAATCATTAGTTTAAATATATTAATTTAGTAAATTGACAGTAATATTATACATTAATTAATCTTGAATCCTCTTTCCACTTCAAAGATGTTTGTAAATTTGATGGGTTTTTGCATTATTTTCATTTATTAAAGTGTACATTTTTTAAAACTTTGTAGTGAAAAGAGGCTATAATTCATTTGCTTGTTACATTATGTTGCTTATATTAAATATTACCTTCTCTATGTAGAGTATTTTCTGTTGATTGATTCACTTCAGTAAGAAAATAAAAAGCTAGCATACTTTTGTCCATTGAGTATATAATGCTAAGAATTTTATCAGTCTAAAAGTATGCAATTATTATTATTATATAACATGAACTCTGAGTGAATCATTTAGAGCTCTTGTTAGACATTCAATATGATCGTAGTATTATGCAAAACCGCTTATAAGGCGTAGTAAATTTATGAATCATACATGCTTTATCTAACTTCGATAAGTTCTATAGCGTGGATCACAAATAAAATACATTCATTCGTTTCGTTGCTTTCAAAGTGTTCATTTCATCCAAAATCACAGTTATTTTCCATCTCACATCCATCTCGTATTCATGGATGACTTTACCATTGCATGTATTTTGTGTGTATTCTTCGTCTGTTGTTTTACCTTACTGAAATGTTGTTGTAACTTTATGAGCGACAATGAGGAGGACGAAACACGTAGTCCACTACTTAGGGGTAATTGAGCTATTTGATCGATAGATATACTCTATTTGAGTTCTTTATAGTAATAAGACTGGCTCAAATGATTAAAGTGAAAGTGATTTAATTATTAATCGAAAAGTTTTGAGTATAATTCATTAAAAATATAAGAAAAAGCTATGAAATCGTTTTTATTCTTCAAGTTTGCATTGGCAGAATATTTGTTGCTAATCTCTTTGAAAGTAACCTTTCCCCTCGGCCCCAAAAAATCCCATCTTCTGACTAAAAATTCGTATTTTAAGTATCCCTGATAAGTTCTATAGCATGAGCATATGACATAAAAGTCTATGTTTCATTCGATTAGTTGCTTTCAAAGTGTTCAATTCATCCAGCATCAGAGCTCTTTTCTATATTCCCTATAATTCATGGATATATACAGTGGTCTCTCTGGCCTCTGTCAGCTCTGTTGCTGTTGTTGTGGGCTAATAAGTTACTTTTACAATAATGCAAAGGAGCGACTTAATAGTGGTAATTGAATTATTTATATCATAGATGAACAATGATTTAGTTCAAAAATAGATCACGTAAAGCTATTCCCAACAGTTAAAGTGATTTTAATAACAATAATGCAATAATGAAAAATTTATTTAATCAAATCAGAGAAGTAAAATATTAAACATTCATTTGAATTCGTCAATATAGCGTTGAAAGTTTACGTAGTGCTAATCTCATTTAAAGTAACTTTTCACTCAGACCCCATGAATAAATATGTACCCGCTGATGCTGTGCATTTACTGATTAATCATACATTCTTCAAGTAACCCCGATAAGTTATATAGCATGAAATTCAATAAGTATATTTTCCACACAATGCTTCAGTCGATTCGTTGTTCTCAAAGTATAAGTACAGTACACGCTCGATGGTTCTCGATAATAAGCAGATTGGTCTTTATTTTATAATATTTCTTCTCATTATTGTTGCCATGTTGCGTTACGGTTCGGATTGTTGTTGTGCCAGAGATCGAGATATTAATGGCTATGATCACTTTGAAATCGATGATAATAATCATGATAGTATAGAAATAACCGATGATTCAAGTGAGTAAGAGAGTTCAAATAACATATCTATTGATTGACGACGAAGAGAGGAAGGAGAAAATTACTTTTACGACTACTTAGTGGTAATTAAGCTATTTAATTAATGCATGGACTCGGTTTGAGTTCTAATAATGTACATACATCGAGTGAATCATTCAGAGTTCGGGTTAGACCTTCAATATGAATGCAACAGTATTTGAAGCAGCCTATTGGGCTTTTTTAACCGACCGAATGCAACTTGATTATAATTTTATAATCTATGAAGCGCTAGTTTTAGTAATACTATGTGGTTTAATTACTGTTTATGCCTGGTTTATAGACAAAGATGGAAAACGAGCTCAAGTGATTAAAAAACAGAAAAAATTACACAAAGTTAAAGTGATTTTATAATTATTACAAAGTAATTATAAAATTGTTGTTTTTAAACATTTTTTTAATATTGTATGAAGTGTATGTATAGAAGTGTTGAACTGGTAAATTTGTATTTATAATAAATTTTAACAAGGCAGCAGTTCATAAAAGTAAGTGAACATGAAGAGAATGTAAATAATATAAGAAGATTTCCTATCTTAAATGTTCAAAATTATTTAATTTTAATGTCTTCCACCTGTGTAGAACTTTGTTTAAGTATACAATAAAGTAGAAAATTATTCAAAGATACAGATTATAGTTCTATAATCTAAAAATAAGAATAAGGTATAAATTAAAAAAAGTTAATCTCTTACACGAAGAATATAAACAAAACAAAATCATTTTAAAACATATAGTACTTAGTATAACATAGTTGTGACAGTCAGCTGTAATTGTTATTAATAGATATTGGTTAAACATTAATCTTGAGAGACACTGTAACAGCTGACCTCTAATGAATTGATGTTTACATTAAGTGCGCCTTAGCTTCCTCATTAGTTTTATGGATCAGCTTAATAGCTTACTAATTTCTATGGATTTGCTATACAGTTTGCCTGAGTTTAGTTTTTGTCGAACTGCCCGAGAATGCAGAACTCTACGCTCTCGATAGAGTCCAGTTCCGATTACAGCTACAATTCCCATTTGATACTGATTACGCATTTGTTAAGGCTGATCTTTAAGGTCTGTAGTTATTGCCTGATTTTCGGTACGATCAGTTATGCACTGCATTTTAAGCGTCAACAGCGACGTGTGAAAACTTTGAATGATCTGAGTGAGTTGAAAAAAGCTTTGACAAGTTGTTTTTGGCTTTGTTATCTTTATGATTCTTCAGATTGCCCTTTTCAATTGCTGCAAATAAATGGCATGACTTGTGCTTTTGTTTTTTCCTAATCTCTCTTAGACTTGGACGTAGTTTGTGCATTTTTATTTTAGTCTTTGCGCGTTTCTGGCGTTGTACGTATCGGACTATTTGGACTTTCATTCAGTTTTAGCTATGGATAATGCCGGCATCTATTGGATATTGTTCTTTACTCTATCCGTATTTTTTATGACCTCCATGGCGGTCTTTCTAACACGCGGACGCAACCGGCGAGCGAAGTTAATGAAGGGCGCAGGTCTGACAATGAGTTGACATATTTTCTATATCTATGATATGTCTGTGTGTGTGTGTCTGTTGATAAGAGCTGATAACATGTATATTGGAAAAAACTTTCCCTACTATTTATATCTCCACATATTACAACTTATCGGCGCTGAAATTATTTAAGTTTATTTTTAAATAGTGTTGCTCTCTTATTAATCATTTAGTTCATTCTCTTATATTATAAATTTGCTTGCAGTGTCTGCGTTAATAATTTATGAGAACAATCGAATTAAGCAGCAAAAGTATGGTGAATAATAAATTATTAAGAGCTTATGTTGGCTTACAGAAGATACGCGTAATTGGCTTGAGGGGATTTTTTTTTCATAGGGAAAAACTAAAAAATATTTCGTTTGACAGTCAGTTTGCTTCGGGTTTTTGTGGAGAGTGCTACATTAGTCATTTAAAATGGAGGTTTTTCTGATCTGGCTCATTTGTTTTATTATGATTTTCACCTTTAGTGTCGGAATGGGTGTTTTGTCGTGTTATATGAAAAGAAAGAAACAATTGGCATTACAACAAAGTGGTAAAGTTTGTTTTTTAATTATATCTAATGCTTTTATTTAAATACGTGTATCTAGTCTGAACACAGTAAAATTACTATTTAAACTGGCTGCAAGTGGGAGTTTTTAGTCTGGTCTGAACACAGTAAAATTACTATTTAAACTGGCTGCAAGTGGGAGTTTTTATTTTGTTATTTTAAGATTGTTAACTCGTGTTCTTCTTTGTCACTTTATGAACGGGAAATTCTTGATAAAAGAAGAATAATACATGCGTATAATGCTTATCAGTCACTGTCAATACTTGTATACTTTAGAAGTATAATGATTAGACTGAATGAGTGTACTCAGCACGCAGTTGGCATTGTCATCTCAAAGGCAACGATTGTGGAAGATTGCGAATTTGGATTTGGATATCTTTGAAATAAAATGGCAGTGGGACTTATAATAGGTTTATCCCTGGGATTTATGCTCTTTGTGCTAATCACGACTGTCTTCTGCTTAAAACGTCGTGCACATGCATCTAGAAATGTGGGCTATATTTTAAACGAGCAAAGTAATTTAAAAAAAAAAAACAACGTTAACGTTAACTTATTTAATAATTAAATTAATTTGGATTTTGTTATTTATTGCAGCACCCGTTGTGGTTACATCGGCAACACACACAGCGCCTGGCGGTTATCCAGTGACAACAGTGCCTGCAGGAACCTATCAAACCAATACATATAGTGCACCATATCCTGCACAGACTACGGGGTAAGCTTTGAGTGCAGCAAATGCCATTAATGAGTAATAATTAATCCTCCTCCGTCTCTCTCTCTCTCTCTTTTTTGTAGTCCCAATGTAACCGTGCAGATGCCTATGCCAATGCCTTCAGCACAGCCACCGATGCCTGGGTAGGTTTAATTGATATTACCACTAATCAAAATCAAGTACTTACATTACTTCGTATTTTATTTACAGCATGCAACCACATGTTGCACCCTATCCGCCAGTGCAACCACATGGTGCTCCCTATCCGCCTGCCCAACAATTTCCGGGCGCTGGAGCAGCGAATATGAATCCACCATCATACGACGCGGCCATGGCGAACTCTGCTCCCAGCGTTGTGCCCGCCGGTTATGAGAAGCAGATGCCCTACAATCCCAACTATTGATTCGTTTGATCTGTTCATCATCTATCATCTATAAATTTGGCCTGCATTCCGACGATTCACAAATTATCGACCAAAAACAAATTAAACAATGCTTTACAGCTGCCGATCTAACTTAATATATAAGCTGGAGCTTATATATATATACGATATGTGCTTGGGTACCCAAAGAAACAACGTGAAAAGCCATTCATTGTTATCAACACAATACATTATTTCCTTAGTCATTATTCACACATGTATTTGTGATGTAAATATGTTAAGAGCGACTTAAATTTAATTTATATTATGAACATAAGAACAAAGCTTAAAAAGAAAAGTGTTAATAAAATGTGTGATTTGCAATAAATTATGTTATTTTGAGCATAATTTACAGCATTTTCTAATCAAAACAACAATGACAAATTTCTAATGAAAATTGTTTTTTCATTTCAATTACAATTTTTGATGTATGCGCTTTGTGTGGAATTTCACATTAAAAAATTGAAGCATACTTTTAGGAGTTAGCTGAAAATTGACAGCTGAACTTAAGTTTTGTTTGCAAATCCAATAAATTGGAAAAAGCATAATTTTAGACATTTCCGTCCAAAAATAAAATTATAAATAAAATTATAAAAACAAACAAACAAACAAACATTTTAAAATCGATTATATAATGAAGAATTTCACATTTTAACTTTTCAAAACTATTAAAATTTCTTTGAAACATAGAATTGTTAATTTGTAATAATATATTAACGTGAAATTGTTGCGAAATTGGAAATCGGAACAGAACTGCTGAAAACTTGTCTTTCTCTAGCTGTTTGAGAAAATGAATAGGCATATTAAATGCTGTTAGCTGTAGAGAATTGTTAACAAATTATTTGGCTACGCTGATCAGCTGCATTAAGCCAAAAGTGCTTAAGATCCCACATTCATTGTTGCCACGTTGGTTCAATAAGTTCAAATTGAAATATGATATACAAGTTGCTGGTGCTACTGGCAATCGTGAGCTGTGTTCATGGCAGACTGTGCTCGGACTGTGGCCTAACTTGTGACCAGACATATTGTGCAGAGGGCACTCTATATGTGGGCTGCATCAAGAGATTAGTAAGACAAACTTCCGTGAATTTATTTTGATATTTTGGTAACTCTGCCCAATTCATAGGTATTTTCTAAAACTTGTGGCTCGGGAGTGCATCGTTATATTAAGGTTAACGGCGCACTGAGGGAAAACATACTCCAGAATGTGAATGTCTTTCGCAACGTGGTTGCTAGTGGTTTGTACTACAACATGTCGGCAGCAGCACGTATGCCCACCATGGGCTGGGATAAGGATCTGGCCAATTCGGCCATGCTGTTGGTACACAATTGCGATTATAAGAAACTCTGCTCGAATATGGAAAAGTACAATTATGTGGCCACGATTGAGTTGTCGGGCACTGTGAAGCATTACCAAAATGTGGCCAAGGATTTGATTGACATTGTTGTGCCCACATGGTTTAATGACCTTAATGGTTGTCGCATGGATGCCAAAAATCACATACTTCCCAAGGCCAAGGCCAAGGCCAACGGGTGAGTGAGTTTCGTACTCTCTTTGCTTCTTATTTTCTTTAAATTTTTTGATTTTCAGCACCTGTGTGGGACATTATATTCCTCTGCTGCAGGACAGAGGGGATCGGATGGGCTGTGCGGTGCGTTTAACCGAGAATCTAGATCCAAATGGTGTCTCCACGGTTACCATGATCTGTAATTTATCTCGTGCCGATGTCAATGATATGCCACCCTATGAAGTGGGTGATGTGCCTGGCCAGGATTGCGCAGCCGGTAGAAATAGTGACTATGAATTTCTCTGTGATCCTAAAGAGCAAGTCGATCCCAATTATGTGGAGCCCATCAGTGCAGACGAGAATTGTGCAGAAAAAGATAAAGATAAAAATATATGATTGAAAAACTGAATAGCTTCGTTTTAAAATATACGTCGGAACAACTCTAAAAATGGAAAGAATAAAATTTGATAAATATAACTCGGAAACTATTTCATAAAAACCGTACCTTTTAAATTTCGATTAGAATTACTAATAAATTAAATTATTTTTGGAAATAATCGTAGTGACTATATAATTCACTGCTGAAAAAGTTGTGATTATATAATTATTACGATTACAAAAAATCAGAAATAATTTAAAATTATTACAATTATTCAAAATTAATCAGAAAAATCGAAAATAATCAAAAACAATCTTGGCTACTTTGATTGTGAAAATTTAAAATAATTTGACTTTTACTAAATACTCATAAATAATCAAAAATAATCAGAAATAATCAGAAAAATATCAAAAATAGTCCGAATACTCAAAAAGATTATTTTTGATTATTTTTTATTTTTTCTGTTTATTTTTGAATAATTGTATTAATTTTAGATAATTTTTGATTTTTTGTAATCGTATTCATTAAATAATTGGGCAAAACCGAATATAATCGTAATTTAATCATAAGTTCGACTTTTAAGCAAAAATAATCCAATTACTAATGATTATGATTACTAATCATTATTTAACAGGTATGCATAAAAACTAGTTTTTAAAAATTGAATTCTAAAATCATATGGTGTTTAAAATGGCTGTGAACTAGTGTTGTTATTACTCAATTTACTCAATTTTATGGCATGACCATCGAGTGCTTAACGTGGCCAATTGGTCAGCTTGATAGCCACGCTTGGCGGGCAAATCGATTGCCATGGCCAACTCTATATAAGACAGTGTGCGTCTGGCAGAGAGCTGTCCAAATTGGCTGGGTAACCCGAAAATGTTGTGCACTAACTGCTGGCTGCTGGCTGCTTTGTGGCAGCTCTGCTTTTGGCCAAGAATCCTGATGGCCTTTGACTACTGTGATCCTGTGCTGTGTCCGGGACCCGAAAAGCACATTGCTTGCAACAATTTTGGCGTAAGTTTGGATAAATGTTTTTCAAGTTTCTCCTCCTGAGAGAAAGTGTGTTCACTTTAATAGGAGCTGGCGGAGAGTTGCAGCCCGGATGCGCATGTGGTGCGAATTAATACAGATCGACGTAACATGATCCTCAATGCCTTGAACGACTATCGTGATCGGATTGCACGCGGTGATCTAATGGGTTTCAAGCCCGCCACACGCATGGCCACCTTGCAATGGGATCCGGAGCTGGCCAGCTTTGCGGAGCTGAATGTGAAGCGTTGTGCTCTGGTCAATGATCATTGCCGGAACAGCGAACAGTTCCGCAATGTCGCTCAGGTGGTGGCCGAGGGCGGCTGGCAGAGCGAGCCGAGTGATGGCATTGCAAATACGCCACTCGAATACCATACCGAGGATGAGGTCATCAATGCCACACTGGAGCAAATGTTTGCCGAGTATAAAGAGTGCAGCATGCGGGATATTATCGCATATAGTCCACCCATTAATAGGTAAGGAAATCACAGAACTCAACTCCTGCTCTTGATTGATCTCTCAAAGAATTCTACACATTCGCATTAGCAAGTGCATTGCGTACTTTACACAATTGGTGAGGGACAGCACCACCCACGTGGGCTGTGGCATCCTAAGGCAGACGCACAACACCAGCAACAATGCCGGACAGTGGCTCCTCAGCACGCATCAGTATATGACCTGCAACTTTGTCCGGGGCAACGATGTGAATGCGCCGGTTTATCTCAGCGGCGATAGGCCGGCCACCGAGTGTCGCACCGGACGGAATCCGGCATTCATCAGTCTCTGCTCCGTCAGCGAGATCTACGACAACACTGGTCTTGCCGGATTTAGTTTTTTCTAACCTCCAACTATGGCTAAACGTTAACAACATTAAATGCTACTTAAATAAAATCAATTGAAATACATTCTTACTAACGCAGAAGTCAATCACACCACGCTAGTGATTAAAGTAGGGAAGTAATTTTTATTTAAATTTTATTTGTTTGGGATTCTTAAAACTAACTAAATAATTAATATTACTTGTCTACTGCAAAGCACGCTAGTGACGAATGGGCTCAATTTTTATATCACTTTTTTTAAACTTTTTAAAGTGAAGCGCTTTTCCATAATAATTCTAGTATTTTGTACATATGTTGACATACTTGGAATTTTAAACCACGCTAGTGACAAAAGGGTGTACTGCGAATTTATTGAAAAATGCATAAATACTGTCAAAAATACATACGTTGTTGAAATACGATTAATAATGTAGCAAGTAGTTTTTACTTTTTTAGTTTTGAATTTCAATTTACGCTGGTGATGTAAATAATGAAATTCAACATGCAAGCGCATATTAATATTGTTCCCGAAATATAATTAAAATGTACTTCAATTTTGTCATTAACTTTGTTACCCAGTGTTTCCAAATTGAATTGTATTTTTTTATTATTATTATTGTTGTAGTGGTTTTTGTTGTTGTTGTTGTACTTGTTACCTCAATTGCTGTCAGTGCCTCGGTACCTAGAGAACCCATTGCCAGCTGGTGGTGGCTGCGAATGCCACTCAAAGTCAGTGGTGCAAAGTTTGCTGGCAATTCAGCATTCGCGTTCGCCGTTGACAACTTCAGCAAACAATTTTTATCGCTCTTTCGCCACACCTTCAACAGTTTTATGCGTTTTTTACATGTAGTCGATACGGTTCGTTTGGGAAAACCGGTGGTGGTGGTGTGGTGCGGTGGGTAGTGTTCGAAAAATGCAAACGCAGCTTAAAACGCGCGACAGCCGCAAATGATGCGCAACAAAATGTGCGAGCATTTTTTGATAAATACACAAAAAAAACAATATCTAACTGCATTTTGAAAAAATGCATTATATTATTTTTTCAATTTAATTAAATTAACTTTTTTTTCTTATCAATACACATACAGTTTATTGAATTCAAACATTGTGTTTTTTCTGCTTTGCTTTAATTATTTATTAAAAGCCAACTATTTAATTACTTTCCATTTAAATACACATTTTGCAGACCAAAGTCAAGATTTTTGCGGTTAACTACAAATGGAGCCAATTAATATTTAAAGACTACGCATACATATGTAGATGAAATTGTTTATATTCAATTAAACTTGAAAGTATTTTCGAAAGGATTTGTTGAGATTATAAATATTTAGCTCAGCCTGAAAGTAGGCAACACTTTTAGACAAGTTGAAGCTGCAATAAACTTGATAACAATATTAATTTGGGCACACGTGACGTATGCGTATTATGTATACGTAGTGTCTAGTTCAACCGTAGATACGTTTTAGCACCGTGAAGAATGTGTATGTTGTGTTCAGCAAGTGTTGAAACAGCTCCAGGGTGATGGGTCGTATGTTGCCCAAGCGTATCTGCAGTTTGCAGGTAATTCAACGTAATCAAATGCAATTAAATTAAGTAATTAAGTCATTAAATGCTTTAAATCTCACCGAAGCCGGGCGTTGTGCACGTAATATCATAAGTAGAATATTTTTGCGTAGTGGGATGTCAAAGGTAAACCATTCGGTTTCATAGGCCGCAGTGGCAATGCCCAAGTTCTGCAACGTTCAAAAGGCAACACTGTCAATCAGTTGGATCGAGGACAAATACACACCTGTTCCCTTAGCTCATTGGCATACCAATATAGGGCCAATATCTGTGCCAGTATCATGTTTATATACGCACCTACAATGGCCACATGGGCTGTAGAATCCACCTAAAAAAAAGGAATAGGGAGAGAGAGGATGATAAATATAGGGCATATCAAACACACTGTGATACACTTACAAACATCAGCATAAAGAGAAGCGCACAGAGTAGTGCACCAAATGCCAAAAACTCAATCAGAAATATATATGTAGTCAGCTTATTGATGGTCTTTATATAACTAGTGGGGGAGGCGAAAGTCAATTCAATTCCTTATGGTATTTTATATATATGGTTATGCAGCTTACTCAATGATCCGCTGATGATAGATAATACACTCGACTATTTCCTGTGATAGCTGCTGCCTGGTTAGCTGCCTTCCATTCAAACAACGCAATCGATGCTGCAACGCTTTGCACATCACAATTCCGAACATAATGAAGGCCACACACAGCGTCGTATACGGAATGTACATGCAGCAGCCCATCGGGGTGATGAGCATGTGAAAGACGAACCAAATTTGATAGTATGGCGTGGCATACTCATTCACGCCGGGTATTTTGCTGCCAAAGGGCAGCACTGTAATATAAAGCGAAGCATTTGTGCACACATAAAATTAGTTGAAAGTAGCATTTACACTAACATTAATTCAGCATGAGATAAGTTTTAAAAGCATATTTAGTTAAACTACTTATGTAAGAACCAGGGACCGTAACGATTCTAATTTTATTCAAAAAAAATGAAAAACAAGAGCTATTGGCTGTTTTTTAATTCTTAAATTATTTGTAATTATTAAAATTAATTTAAATGATAAAAACTAAAAATTATTATTATTTTTCAATTTTTATATACAAATTTTGCCATTACTTTTATTTTCAATTTTTATTGTAAAAATTGTCACATAACTCTAATTTGTCAATTTTTATTATGAAAATTGAAAATCTAAATTGAATTGAAATATATTTTGAACCAAACAAGCCTTTCAATATTTATAGCCATATATATCAGTTGAAATATAATATGTATGTACAAATGCATGTAAACATGCGTATATGTATATTTGATTATCTAATTAAATTATTGAGTAAATTATTACAACTTTCTTCTTTCTGTTCTGCTTTTTATTTTTTGTGTAAATCGATTTTAAGAGTTCGATGTTAATCACTATTTAAGGCACTTTTATGCTTCAAATAAACTAATGTTCGTGATTTTTGTTTTACCAACACGAATTGTGATGAAAGGATTTTTGAAAACACATGGAGTATTGATGCTGAATTAATCTAAAGCAGTGGTGCTAAAAGCACAAACATTTTGGACACTACTGATCTAAAGCTTAAGTACAACTGCCAGCTACTTTCGCTCACCTCGCTCGCTGGAACTCAGCGGATAGAGGCCGAAGCCAATGCAGGTGAGCAGGCCAAAGAAGAGATTGCCGCGTGCCATAAACTGACCCTGTCGATTCACCTGATCCAGGAGATGTGTCACATAGGAATCCTTAAGGCGCAATAGCTCGTGGTAGTAAACTCTCAGATTGCAAATCAATTGCAGATAACTGTCCTGGTCGTGTAGCAGTAAATACGCCCGCAGGACTGTATTGATCCAAAGGACGAGCATATAGGAATTGCGTATAATACCTGTGATGCCTTCGTCGGTGCTGAACATGTACATCAGTTGGGTGAGCACATGGACGATGGAAAGCGTTAGGCAGATATAACGCTTCACATTCCTATCGTAGAGCAAGGCCCAGAATCGTAAGATCCTTACGTTCATATAAATTAACGGAATATCCTCAAGCATTTTTATCACAACTGTCTGTCGTGTTTGGGGACAGTTGACTTTTATAGGACCTTGCGAAATTAATTCAACGATTACTGTAATTTGTGCTTAGCTCATGTTACGCGTTGCAAAGGCTCCCAGGCTCAATTTCAATGCAATTTAATTGTAATTTCAATTGCACTTTCAATTGCCCAAATTGAGCTGCACATGATTTGGCATTTTTATTATGAAAGTGGCCACCTGAGCTTTTTTATTAATTTTATTTGCATTGAGCTTCATATATGTGTATTTATTGATTTCCAGTTGCATAAAAAACCTGCCATATCCTTGTATACATTTTTTTTATTTTATTTAATTTTTATATACTATTTGATAGCTTTGAGTAAAACTAATTGATGTTTGCAGCTTTTCAATTTATTTAAAAGTATTTTTTATTTCATTTCTTTTCATTTTTTTAGCAGGTTTTATATAGATTTTGCAATGAGTACTCCATTGATTTGGTTCCTTTTTTTGCTTTAGTATGCTCGTAATTACTGTTGTGCTATCTGTTTAGCTGATAAATTTGGATCATATTTCTTTTTTGGTAAATAAGCAACTTTTTTGTAATTACGAATGTGTAGTCGTAATTTCCTAATGCAATAATTTAATATATATAATATATATTTATGATTATCTATTTATTTATTTAGGCTGCAATCAGGAGTTTTTCATCAGCCACTTGATTAAGAGTATACAAAAACGGTTGTTTTTTAAAGTATGTCCGACAGTTATATACTCTAAATTAAGTAAATATACGGTGCATAAATTACTGATTTAAATAACAAATATTCCGAATTTTATGAGGATAGAATTAAAAATAATTAATTTAAATATTATGATTATATTTTGTAACATCTTTTCTAAGTTAATTTGTAAACAGAATGTCCTATTCATGATTATCCCTATACTCTTCTAATTGATATCATTCAATAATTATCTTTTGATAAGAATCATCAATGCTATTCAATAGATAAATTATTACAAATTGCCATGAAACTATCATTTGTACCTAATTCGAGTTTTGTCACAGTTTAGTTATAATTTCTCACTTCATTGGATCAGTTCAACATGGCTTTCATCATTATAGCCTTATTGTCGGTGCTGCTTGCACTGGTCTATAAGTTTTCCATGGCTCCGTATCGGACCTTCAAGGATCGTGGCATTGTCCATGAAACACCAAAGCCATTTATAGGAAATCTTAGTCTGCGTGTTATGTTTGGACGAACTCCGTTTATACAGATGCTTATCGATAAGTATCAGCAGTTTAAGGAACATAAAATCTATGGATTCTACAATATAAGGGAGCCATTTTTTGTGCTGCACGACGCGGAGCTGGTCAAAAGGGTTTTCATACAGGACTTTGATCACTTTACCAATCATCGAATGTTGATACCAGAGTTCAGCGAATCCTTGTTCTCCAAGTGTTTAATTGCCTTGAAGGATGACAAATGGAGGGAAATGCGGAATACGTTGACACCTTCATTTACTGGAAGTAAACTTAAGACCATGTTCGAGCTGATCAATGAATGCAGCGTGGAAGGAATCAGATATATTGACAGTCAGTTGAGAAACTCAAATAGTTTAGACATCGAACTGGAGATGAAGGATTACTTTGAGCGTTTTGCCAACGATGTGATTGCATCGGCTGCTTTTGGCATCAAAGTCAATTCGTTTGTGGACAAAGATAATCAATTCTATAAAGCAGGACAATCAGTGGCCCACTTCTCGGGCTGGGCCATGATAAAGGTTATACTCTTTGGAATGATGCCGCGTGTGATGAAGGTAATTATAAAATTCTATGAAATTAATATATTGTCAGAAGTAATTCTTTAGATACAAGAAAAATATACTGTATGCTTTATTTTAAATAATTTATTTATTATTTTTCTTATTTGATTATAGGTGCTTAAATAATGTTTTAGGACATAATAAAAATATGTAAAAATAATTACTTTACTAATTGTATTTTTCCTTATTTTTTTAAATTTATTTAGGCACTCGGAGTTCGACTGTTTGATGCAAAAAAGGTGGCTTATTTCAACAGTTTGATATTCGATGCCATGAAATATCGCACAGAGCATAAAATAATACGAGCTGACATGATACATTTGCTGATGGAGGCCAAGCGACAGTTTCAACAGGAACAGAAAGATGAGATTATTTCAGAGTCTCTCAAGGATCGTGCTGAATTTAATGATGAAGATCTTTTAGCACAATGTGTGCTCTTCTTTCTTGTGGGCTTCGAAACCATGTCGGTCTGTCTATCGTATCTGACCTATGAACTCTGCATAAATCCTGAGGTTCAGTCAAAGTTATACGAAGAGATATTGTCAGTCGAACAGGAACTGAAAGGAAAACCACTCAGCTATAGCATGTTGGCCAAGATGAAGTATATGGACCTGGTTATATCTGAGCTTTTACGTATTTGGCCACCTGCCTTTAGTTTGGATCGTACCTGCGGCAAAGACATTGATATGTTGGACGATAATCAGCAGTTGTTGGCTAAGTTTCGAAAGGGCGACATTTTAGTTGTACCAATTATAGCATTGCATCGTGATCCAGAGAATTTTCCCGATCCCAATCTATTTAAGCCGGAACGGTTCTTGGAGGAGAATAAAGACCAAATAAAACCATTTACGTATTTACCTTTTGGTGTTGGTCCACGAAGTTGCATTGGTAAGAGAAAGAAAGTTAAATAATAGAAAAGTGTGTTTAATAATTCCTTATTCATTTTCAGGTAATAGAATGGCGCTTATGGAGGTTAAATCTATAATTTATCATTTGTTAAGCAAATTTCAGCTAGTGCCTGGTGAAAAAACTATTAAGAACATGATGGATAGCTTGAAAGGTTTTCATATGCAGCCAAAGGAAAAGTTTTGGATCAAACTCATGCGTCGTAATGATCTTTAAAATTGCTGGCAAAGTTTGAATAGAGCGTATAATATTTATAATCACCATATAATGTATCGATCTATCTATTTGTAATTGAGATTAGATTACATATTTTATATACATATATACGATTGATAAATAAAGTTACCAACAACTGATACCAAGTAAATTTGTTTGCATTTGTGCTTAAAGAAATGAATATATTTATTAATAACAATGCTTTACTTTATTTTATGATATTGATTTATTTACCACAATGTTATATTTTGGTAATGCTGTAGTAATCATTATATACTAGTTTATATTTTTCTTTTTATAGCCTTTCCTCACTGAAACTACATTTCAGCATTTTAGCATTTTTGAATCAAATGCTACTTTTTTTCTATACATTTCGTTTGGGAACTAGTGGTGGGGGAATTGTACATTTCTGAGGAGTGTAACTACATTTTAAAAAAAAAATGCGATACTCATCGGAATTCAATCGATGTTTTTTTTTAAATTGAGAAAGTACTATCACTGAATTTCTCAACTTTTGGCGCCAAATTTCAAACTGTAAAAAACTCTACTGTATTTTTAATTTAATGAAGAATTTTGTAATGATAAAATGCCACATTTAACAACAAAAGAAGTCAAAGACAGATCCATATGGCTACATGAGTCAACATAACACATTGTCGGTCGCAACAATCATTATTAATTCGTTATAGTTTCTTATTAAAATAAACTAATAAAGAGTAAATATAAAAGTAGTGCTTATTGATAAATATTTTAATATTTATTAGTATCTATTGAATTGTACAAGAAGTTTTTGATAAGGGCGCTACGATATGTTTTCACCAACAATCATTTATCAGAATCTAAGAATCCCTGACTCTTGCTGTAGTTGCGCTGACACCATAAGTACACTGTCTTCAAATTTCGTAAATCCACAGTCGATTTCAACCCATAGATACCTGTGGCAAGCCCTTGTTCAATGAGAGCTCGTTGAAATGGTGTTTTCACTTTGGGTTCCCTTTGCAATGGTTTATCTGAATGGTTTGCCAGTCCGGAAAAGTTGGATGATCTCCTAAACATCAGAGATTCTGTCCTAAGCAGCGAAATTTTCTTGAAATCCTTCCATTTGTTTTCTCGTATTTTTTAATTTCAGTTGTCAAATGAATTTGTAAACAAAACACAAATGTTTTGTAAATGCTAAATGCAAATGCTATGCTATGAGGACAGACAGTTGCATACTTATCGATAGCACCGATATTTTTTTAAAATGTACATTAGTGAGGAAAGGGCATTAATCTAAACGTCAAGCGTATTTCACCATACGATATCATATTGCACTATTTATTACTATATTCCGAAACATTGAGCGACAACATTTATTTGTTTGTTGTTTATTAATTGCTTATCTCACTTTGTTGTGAGTAAAAAACATTCCACAGTTTGCCTTATCGACGCTGAAATACTCTAGATTTTCATTAAGTGGTTGCAAATAAGTGGGAATACTCTGCTCGAGAGGGTTTGATCGCGAGATACCCAGAGACTAGTCCTAAGATACCCTAACATTTAATTGCACACTCATTTTTTTAATGGGATACATTTTATTTCAACTGTTAACAAAGCAGATGAATAGTTCACAATAGCACCTACTTTTTGCCTAGGTAAAATGCTAGGGTATTAATTTGTTTTTCAAACATTTTTCTGCGAGGAAGTAATGGGGGGAATAATTTTTCTGAGAGTGAGTAATTTTCAGAACAGGTTTATAGACTGAACAAGAGAGAGAGAGAACAAGATAGAGTAAGTATAGACAAAAGAGCGTAACAATATTTATTTCGTATATTTTAATTGTTATTGCAGAACTGAATGAGCATAGATAGATAGGAAGGGAGAACAGAGTGAAGAGAGGAAGTGAACAGAGAGTTTGGATTTTGTTTGGCATATATACATTTTTGTTTAAAGAGGCAAAAGAGAGAAAGATACAGAGTAAGTTCTCTATTTATTTCAAGTAGTACATGAAACACATAATTAGATTTGCTCGCTTTAGTTGCAATCGCGATCTCGAATCGCACAGTTACAGTCAAAAGTGATCGCTACGGAATAAAAATATTTTATTTACATATATATTGTACATGTAAGATTCGGAGTAATGTATCTGATAATCGGTACACTTGTAATCGTGCTATTGACGCTGATCTATAAATGGTCAGTGGCGAAATATCACACATTTACTGAACGGAATATACCCCATGAGACCCCAAAACCATGGATAGGCAATTTAAGTTTTGGAGAACTGTTCGGTTCAGTGCCATCATTGCAACGGCAAATCGATCAGCATGAGCAATTTCGAGGTTCTAAAATTTATGGATTATACTTTTTGCGTGATCCGATGTTTGTGGTGCGAGATGTGGAAATGATTAAGACTGTGGGTGTCAAGGAATTTGATCATTTTATGAATCACATGTCTATAAAGGAAATCGAGACGCCGTTCACCAAGAGTCTTGTCCAGCTAAATGATCGCGAATGGAAGGAAATGAGAAATATATTGACACCCACATTTACCGGTAGCAAAATGAGGGCTATGTACGAGCTGATCAATGTCTGCAGTGAGGTGGGAGCTCAATACATTGAGGGTGAAATCAAGTCAAATGGCGGCAACTCCATTGAGCTGGAGATGAAGGACTACTTTACTCGATTCACCAACGATGTGATTGCTTCGGCGGCCTTTGGCTTCAAAGTGAATTCCTTTGAGGATAAGAACAATCAATTCTTCAAAATTGGTCAGACTGTAACGAAAATAACAACTTGGGCAGTCGTTAAGAGTGTACTTTTTATGATTTTGCCAAAGTTAATGAAGGTTTGTCCAAAATATCTCTCATAAATATTGAACTTAATTAATTATATATTTATTTATTTGCCAGGCTCTGAATGTCAGTATAATGGATGAGAAGAATATTAACTACTTCAAGAGCTTAGTTTTCGATGCCATGAAATATCGTGTGAAGAACAAGATAATACGACCCGATATGATCCATTTGCTTATGGAGGCTCAACAAAAGGGCGAGGACGGAGAAAAGAAGTTTTCAGATGATGATCTATTGGCCCAATGTCTGCTCTTCTTCTTTGCGGGCTTCGAGACAGTTTCCGTTTGTCTCTGTTTTCTCACCTACGAACTATGCATGAATCCCGATGTGCAAGCGAAGTTATATGAGGAAATTCAAGGAGTGGAGGAACAGTTGGAGGGAAAGCCCCTCGATTATGATACACTTGTGCATATGAAGTATCTGGATATGGTTGTATCTGAAGCATTGCGAAAATGGCCACCGGCACCGCGAACTGATCGACATTGCAATGCAGACATCGATTTACGGGATGAGAACAATGATACCGTGCTTTCCATAAAGAAAGGAGATACACTGTTCATACCCATTATAGGATTACATTATGATCCCGAGAATTTCCCTGATCCCACTGAGTTTAGACCCGAACGCTTCTCGGATGAGAATAAACATGAGATTAAACCATTTACCTATTTGCCATTTGGAGTGGGACCTAGAAACTGTATCGGTAAGTTTAAAACAATTTAGTTTCTGTCAACAATTTTTAATAAAGACTCTGTTTTCATTTAGGCAACCGCATGGCTTTGATGGAAGTCAAGTCCATAGTCTATCATTTGATGCTGAAATTCAAACTGTTGCCTGCTCAGAAAACTGTTAAGGATATGATGAGCAACATTAAAGGCATTACAATGGTGCCAAAAGAAAAGTTTTGGATCAAATATGAGACCAGGAACACTAATGTAAATTCGGCTTAAAAATGTATTATTTTTAATTAATTATGGAACAAATTTTAAAATAATTCTCTAGTCATAACCAATTGCTGCAGTTTAAGATACTTCTTTAATTCAACAACAGTTTGTTTTCCCTTTAGCATTAATTTATCACTTGAAATTCTAATTAAAACTTTATTACATTTGCAGCTCTAAAGTCATTTATCATTTATCAAGCTAAACTTGCACTATTTGCCTGACAAGATTCGTTTAATTATCTTCTTTATTTTTGCCTTATGTTAATGCATCAAAGTGCAATTTGCTTTTGTCACGTTACGAACAGAGCACACACTTAAAGTTCGTAGTCAGAATTAATTAAAAGTAATCGAAAATAAAGCTTGGAGCTTCCTTTTGTTAATGCAAGCTACGGCAAAGGGAAAAAGTAATGGACTATGAAGGAAATTATGTAAAGGACGAGCAAAATATGGAAGAGTGCTTCACTTAGATTTAATAAACGTTTTATACTTAATCAAAATATTTCTTTAAATAAATAAAGCCAATTACCATGACACTTGTACGAAAATAAAGTATATTACCTTGATTATTATTAAAATAATACTTGCATATATGTAGATGTTAATTAATTTATCAATTAGGCTAAGCTGCATATTTAATCAAAAAGAAATACTTTCTGAAAGTCATTTTGAATGTCCGGAAAATGGCCGAAACATTTGCAGTTGACTGCGGAGTTGCCAGTTTAATTTGGTAAAGAAATTGTTGGCCAAAAACTTTTTGACATTTCGTTATTTATGTGCTTTGGATATTTAGGCAAAAACTTTTTTGGGCGACTAAGCAGTTAATGCGATATTGATTTATTTGCTCCGTCAGCAGCTGCTTTTCTAATAAATATTATGCAGCTGTAGAGGAAGAAAAAAGTAATATAAACTGATATAGATAAATATATAC